>JAIFAC010000213.1:0-143629 GCA_026545765.1 Plantago major | reverse complement strand
GGATAGAGAGCACAATGGACACAATTCAAACGCCTCTCAAATTTATCTTATATATCACATACTTGGATGCTTGAAAAATAGATACCAGTTTCATCTTGCAAACTTACCATCGGCTAAAAGTATTCTCAAGCACTTACCAATTTTCTTCTCAAAGCTTTTTGTTACCAAGAATCACTAGAAGTTCTAAGTTGTCTCTTTAACTCAACAAGAGATTGTTATTCGTGAAAGAGTCAACTATCGTATACCTTTCAAGCTTATCTTAACGACACCAATTACTTCAACAAGAAGAGTGCATCGCCATCCACCCAACAAGTGCATTAAGTAGTCTTGCTCTATTAAAGTTTCAAAACATAACTAAAAGTTATACGGTAGTTTCCTCTGATAAAAACTCTTTATAACCAACACCATCAAGGCGTGAGTAGAGTAGAAGTACTTGATTTGGGGAAATCAGGAATAACTCCAAGGTTATCTCGAGGAGGAAGTACTTTAGCCTAGGAGCCGGGAATAACCTTGGGGGAAATATTTGGTTGGGAAAAACCATCATTAAGAATCTTAGAATAGGATTATTGTGGCGTGAATCAATCATCTCTGGGGTTTCTAGGTGAATTTGTGGTCCTTTAAAGACCAAGTGGATTAGTCGGAGGGATTACACCACCTCCGTGACAATTACCATACTTGGCTGTGGTTATTTACCTTTCTTCAGATAGTACATTTCAGCAAAGCACACACACACTTGTTTATTGTTTATGCAGCACTTACTCATCCTAAAGTCTTCCTCAAGGCTCGATTTCATATCGGGGAACCCTGTGTTTCTCGAGAAAACCCAGGTTTATTTATTAAAGTTTTAAATGACTATTCACCCCCCAGTCTTTTACTTCTACGTTATCCGAGCAACACGGGGCCACTTACCAAACTTAACGTGAACTGTGTGTTCAAGGAAGAAATTGGAAAAACTAAGAAGTGTATGTGGACTATATGCTCGTTAAGAGAAAACTCGAGAATAACATGGATCATTCAACAAGCGCCATATCCTTAGGAAGTACGGCAAGGAAATCAATCCAGTGTACTGGAGTGGAAGGAGGAAAGTTCCTGACATGGTCACAAAGAGAGAGGATAAGCGCTAACTCCGAGAAGATCAAGGCATCCTAGATCCGCCAGATCCGGAAGAACCCTAAAGGAGGCACAACACCATTTGACGCCTTACGTCCTCGCTAAGTCGCTATTTTCATGATCCGCGAGAAGAACCTTTCGTTCTTTCAAATCCTCCTAAAGGAGAGAGCTTTGAATGGACCGCGAACGCTCGAAGTCTTTGAAATTTGAAAAGTACCTCCATTCCCTCCATCGCTTCCAAACTCCAATACGAAGGAGAACCACTCTACCTACCTAGTACTTTACTTTGGAGCTTAAACGAAGTTCCGGGGACAGTAACGGATTCAAGCTATCGATCACTGCCATCTACTATCTTAGTAAAGTTCTTGCCTGGGGCGAGACAAGATACGTGAAGATTGGAGAAATTTGCATATGCTTTGGTTTACACCGCAAGACGTTAAAGCATATCAAGTCTCATAAAATAGTGGTACTAATTATGGAACCTTTCAAATGTCCCGAAAGCCTGGCTAATCCGCATTTAATTTCCCATGGGCGATCGAGTCGAAAGGAATACGACATTTGCTATCAGTTCTCACCAAGAAGGCTCGTCGTCAACATTTCTTAGCGGAGTACCCTAAAGTGATTCAGAAAGTCCCGACAAAAACAAGCATTTGAATGCCTAATCAACAAGGTGAGATTGTCCCAAGCGTCAATGATCAACCTTAAAATCTCGAGGATGCTCAATTTATAATCAAATCCCCGTCTGCATCAGATGAGGAAACTCGGGGTCAAATTGCCAAATGTTCCTTCTTGATGATATCACAAGGAGATCTCGGTACTAAATAACTCGATCCGGTCATCGTAAAGAGAAGGAGGAAAACAAAAAGTTGGAATCTCTGAGTTTCTATGTAAGATCTCCCAAACCAAAAATATCCCTCTGATGTTTGACATTGGAAGTGGATGGTTCCTCCATTGGAAGAGTGAGAGGATCGAATCTATCTTAAAACGATGGCGCCGGAACTCACTACGCCGATATCTCGAATTCAAAGTCACCAACAATGAGGCTGAGTAATGGAAGCGGCTGTTACTTAAGCACGCCCAGAAGGAAACCTACAGTCCGCAAAACTCAGGCTTACAACGGACTCACAGCTAGTCGAAGCCTCAATTTTCGTGAACTTTTGCCACAAAAAGCGTCCTTCGATGATCAAGTATCTTAAACTACTTCCGGCAAAGAAGTCACCTTCGGAGGAAGTTTACCTCGAGAAGTTTGATAGGCCTGAACGGTAAAGAGCTGATGTCGCAACCACGCATCCAAGTAGTCAATACCGCCTAGACACAAGGAGAGGTAATCCGACCAAGACATCGACTCATCCGTCATGTAGTCCCAACCCAACCGCCATGATAATCGACACGGAAGAAACCGGACGAATTTGGTTATCTTTAGTTATCTCAAAGATTTTGTCACTACGTACCAAATTGATCCTCAAGGAGTCATGAAGGACGCAGTAAAGCACGAGCGTAATGTATACATTTTATACTGGAGAAGCATTTGTATAAGAGATCTTTGTTGACTCATTGACCGCCCAGGTGTGCTCTGGGGACCGTTAAAGCAAAGATCCGTGAGAAGAAATTCACAATGCGCTGTGAAGCTAAGTCATTCCTCGGGACGAACTCTTGCTCGGGAAATCATTCGACAAGGCTTACATACTGCCTACCGTTGATAAGGATAAGGATTCCACTACTTATGCCCGGAGATGCCTCTCGATCGCCAATATTATATGAATATTCTCATCGTCCGGCATTACATCCGCTATGATTCATTAATCATAAGATGTCCAAGCCACCGTTAAGTATCGATATTGGTTTCAATAAGCCCTAAAGTGGCACTTTACCGTAAGAAATTCGCAATTGTGGCCATGGAATATTTTCTTACCAAGTGTAGAATCAATCATGCGTGGGCAACCATTACGTGAAAAGTCGAAAAGCATGGACCTTCATTTGAAACATCATTTATCGCTTGGGCTCTACCCAAAGTTCTTGTCTCGACAATGGTGCCCAATTTCGCAACAAAGCCAAGGAATGGTCAAGGCCCTTCAAGATCATTGAACAATGTTTCACATCGGGTCGATATCCACAAGCTAATGGACAAGCCGAAATCCACGTAACAAGACAATTGTTAAGATCCCGAAAATGATCCGAGAACTTCAAGAAAGTCATGGGCAGATGATTCGGATGGCGTGATCAGGCTCATATCGCATCACTACCACCTGCATCGCATTAGAGAAACTCCATTTGCCTCGCTTTATGCCGCTCGTATGTGTTTATACCGCCAGCAGTAAATTGTCACGGTTTAGACTATGAGGGTCCAAGAGTTCGATGATTCCGCCAATCGTGTGAAGCTCTGATGTTCGGATCTAGACATGTTGGAAATGTAAAAGAATTGAAGTAATCAGGGCTAATATCCACAAGTACATCAAGCAATCGGGCTGCCGAGTTTATAACAGAATGTTCGAGTAAAAACTTGCAGGTCGAGACCTAGTGCCACCGGGTGACATTTTGAGCACGCCGAAAACTCAAGCCTAAATGGGAAGGACCTCATAAGATTGTTGCCTGGAAAGAGTGAACGGAGTTACTAATTGAAGATGAGTACGGACATCCACTCAAGCGCATATGGAATGCTAGAACCTTCAAAAGTTTTACGATAATGATGATTGAGCTGGACCTTATCCATCATTTGATATTTTGGCTTAAACTATCTATTACACGGAACTCACTCGCCTGCTTTTGTTAACCCTTTTGTCATCGCCATGTAGCCTACAAGTTGTAAATCGAATTTCCGCAAATCAATACAATTTGTACCTTTCAATTCGAAATCAAGTTTAGCGCTCATGACAAGAAAAGTCAAGCAATGAATTTTATTCATACATGAGACAAAGTATACATAACACTATCTTTCCGGGGCCTAATTTACAAATCTCGATCTTTATCCGACCTACAAGATATGATACATAATCAGAGAAAGTCTCTGAGATACGCCATCTCCGTCCGAGACTATTCCTCCGTCAGAAAAGCTTTTTCCATATCAATCGAAAGGGCTCCTGTGGAAACCGTGAACTTGATCTACTCAGACATGGAAAATGGTTAGACATGACAGATCTTTCATGATATCACCGTATCATGGTGATATAGATCCAAAGGTCTGGGAAGAACAAAGTACCAACAAACAATGGTATATACAAGTTGAAACGACTAGATCTAGATAATCAGTTTTTAGAGACTCCAATTCTCTTGAAATTAGGAGATCATACTAATTCAAGAGAGATTCGAGCCACTAAAGTAGGATTGAAGAAAGGAGTAGCGTTCACTTTAATGCTTTACTTTGAGTAACCTATCATCCAAGATCACCTTTCCTAGAAAAGAGATGTGTGGAGTCCTAAAAGGCGCATAAGCCAAACGCAAGTGAGATAGAAAAGAAGAATTTGGATCATTGTACGGTTTTTGTACTTGGTCGTGTCTTTTATAGAGCACTCCAACCAATCATTGCCCTCCACGCCAACAGATCGACGCCAAGAATGGGCTCGAGTCACCCGTCAAGGTAATAAAGGTTGATTGATTGGGCTTACCCTACCTGATCCAGGCAGCAAGCCCATTAACCACGTCCGAATTTGTACTGGCTGGTCATCTTACAAGGACATTCACGGGAATATAATCCGACAAAGTAAGGATAAGAAAAAGGTGACGATCTCATCTAATAAGGGCATTCTAAATTTATTAGAAAATCATCCACATATAAACACGGAGAGTAATAATTTGCCAAGGTCCGAGGACCATACTTATTTCACGGTCATACCCCACCTTGTCCCTTCAAAGTGATGTCCGAGGTCGAGCCTTGAGATTCTAAGCCACCGCCTAACCCGGCTAAGCTTGTTGCAGATTCGGATCCTCCCACGGATCATCTTCGCCCCCTTTCTCTTCTTCGCTCGCCTCCTGCCACCACCGGACATGTAAGGATCGCCGGATCGAGAACAATTGAAGTCATCTCATTGCATTTACCTGGTAAATCGGAGGGCGATGTCTCAAAGCACGCTTACTCAAGGCCGACAACAATCGTATTGGATCGCTCGTCGTTCTCCAAAGTCGAAGTTCTCCAAGTCGGTATCACCGCTTGCATTAAGGTGAAGTTGTCTAGCTCGATCGATTTTCTCGAGCAGATTCTAACATCCTGAAGAAATCTGACTTTTTTGAAGAATAAGATTTCCAAAAATAAAATAAAAGGAGAGATTGAAGAAGGGTAAAGCAGTGAGAAGGGAAAAAATTGCCATGCCCTTATTTATAGGAACGCTAATCTTTACGTATCAAGCTTCACGGTTTGTAAGAGATGCGATTTTATGATAACCCAATACTTAACGATTTGATAGAAGGAAATAAAGAGGAAAGCAAGTATTCTAAAACACGGAAGCATGGGTTAGAAGAAGTTACTACGAAGGAAGAAAGAGTAAATATTGTACATGGCAACATTCCATGCCATCAAAAGATTACAATTCAAAATATTACAGACATTACCACGGCGATACCTGACTTCTCACTCAAAGGGGGCAGGTCGCACTCAACTTCTTCATTGAGGCGGATCGGTGGAAGACGGTCAAGGCACGATTGCACGGATTCAAAGAATTCAACAAAGTTGAACTCCGCCATGGCCAACGCATCTTAGCAGTATAAAGTAATACCTTTAGGAAACTCAGAATTATCAAAAGTTACTAAACATACCTTCGAGGGCATCCAGACACACTTCGGGACAAAGGGTCCGGCTGTTATCGATGTCAATCTCACCTTCCTCGTGACCACCTTCGCAAATTCACACGCTGCCAACCGCTCATCCGCACATTGTCCACAGGACCTCCACTCCATTAGCATCCATGGAAGGAATCAATCTCTTCCGCCTTCCAAATAAGTTCGCAGGTAATCCCTTAAATCGCAATCGGCCGACAGCGGATGAAAACCCATCCAAGTGAGAAGGCCGGACTTGTCACCATGAAAACTTGAAGGAGTCCGACTTCATAAAGTCTCGCAGCCTCAAGGCAAATTGAGGTCCTCGAGGAGGATATCCTCGAGTCCAGAAGGCCTTTCATCGACCCACCATAAAATTCTCCCGCCAACCAAGTCCGATTTTATCTCCTCCCAAATGGTCTTCAACTTGTTGATGAGCGATCCTTCGCTTACTTGAGCATCCGCCTGCTTTCACCTTCTCCGCTTTCATCTCATGGATGCGCCTACTTGTGCAGCTCCTCTTCAATGGTGGTTACCACTACCTTCCATCGCATAGCCTCGACAAGCATCCGAGCTATAGGAAGTCCAGATATATACAAGTTAAAGTTCTATCATACCGAGAACATGGCAAGGAAAACATGAACGAGTTATTTACCCTCTAGTATAGCTCATGGAGCTCTCCAACCATTGACTCGTGGAGTCCGCGAGCCCGCCATATTCTTATCGAGAGCACTTGGTCGGATGGAAGGATAGCGACAACGGCCGCTTAGCCGTGAGAGAGGAATCTGAGGTTATGGTGTCTCGCGATCAACACCTACCGGGTGCGGACGCAGCGAAGCCGGTGGCTTGAGGCGCAAGTACGAAGTCGCAGGCCTTTGCCCTTGCTGGTACCAAGACTTCATGGATCTCACCCGCCTTTCTCCCCTCCTCCGCCGCAACACCGGCCAAGATTTTTAAGGCCCGCTATAGGAAGACCCATGACGTATTGATGATTTTTGGTCCTTCGCCGCTGGCGATTTCCAAGGCCCGGCCGCTCCTCTCTTCTCTTTCACGGAGTGTCGACATAATATAATCGAACCAATGAGCTACATAACAAAATAAACGATCAACCACGGACACATAACGGAGAATGACAGAAACTCGAAATGAAAAATTCACAAAGTAGGGCATTCAAGACACCGTAAAGCATAAATCCTAAGTTCAGATCTCATCAAGTCGGTCACAATGACAGATCACCGTGGAACGGATACGTAGGTGGATCGTTCTTCTTATGGATCTCCGCCACCCATGGAGCCACATTCTTTGAAGGGGGCCAACCGATGCTCTCCTTAAGAACTTTTTGGCAGCCCCATCGCTTCATACCTCATGACATCCTGTGTTTCGTGGCCATCCGACAAAAATGTACTTATCCCACCACTTCAATTCCCAAAGAAGAAATGGAGTCTTAAATGAAGTTGTAGGGTTTTCATTTACAAAAGTATAAAATGTGGGATTCCCGGACTAAAGTAACGTGGAAGAGCCTAAAGTTCTCAAAATTCACCGCTCTTCTTTACAAAAATGACGAAACAAATAAGGTTACCCAAAGACTTTGGGATAACCCGACTCGGACCGATCCCGATGTGGTTCAGATATGCTTTAGCTCGCAATAGGGACCTTCCATCCACAAGTTTAAGGCCACTTCATGCACGCATACGTACCCAAATGCATGGATTGTAAAAGGCATGACTGCTCGAACCATGATTTCAATGGACTCGGATCTCCCACTTCCGGCCCACTCAGAATGTCCTCGTTTTACTTTTAGACGACAAGTGGGAGTAGCCTGTCCGCATTCAACTCTCCGTGATTCATCCGCTTATCACAACGGCGGATGCAGTGAGAGGAATTTGATTTGCGCCGCTTGGCCCCACGACCTCAATCAGCGGAAGAGGAGATCGAATCTGCACCACAGATGCAACGCAACCGACGATCAAGACGCTCAGGGCGGGCGAATCGGAGAGGCTTCCTCCCTTCCTCCTCATCATCATCCTCTTCTTCTTCACCAACTTCCTCCTCCTCCTCCTCGCCACCCGGTCTCCCAGACTAGGTTGGATTGACCTGCTTCGCCAACACGGTCCTCTTCCCCAAATTCAACATTTCCACATCGCCGCCCTCCCGACCACCGCCGCCTTCCCATTCAATTCCGAGGCTCATTCGGATCCACGGACGCCTAACACCACCTATGGTCCGAGATTGACTAGCGACCTGCCCTAGCAACATCTCCTCGCCCATCACGTCCCACCGAGGTCCCATCGCATCACGGACTTCTTCCTGTTACGGAGTCCCCGGAAGACACGAGATCCACGACCTGCATAGTCTCCGATTTGATGTGGAAAAGTCCGCAGACTCGCCTCCAAATTGGCCCACATTGTAACCTCGAGCCGGTGAACGTTTTGACTATCGCCCCTGACATCCTAGGCGTAGGAAACGGATCAAACGACGATTGTGATTGTCCGAGAGTTCATTTATATATCTTATTATGTCAAGAGGTCCGAGAAATCCTACCCTATTAGATTTTTACATGACTTAGTCTCACAACGCTTATGGGCACTAAACTCGCACATTAATAAAGACGCTACCGATGACACTATCATCTCGTCTATGCAACACGGTAATGTGGATAACTCACAAGAGATCGCGCTAATCGACACCAACACATCACCAAATAAGCATGCATTATCAAGTTTGGTTACATCGACATGACATACGCAGACGAATCAACAAGCTACCAATGAAGGAGATTAGTACGCTTATAGCACAATGGAGGAGTATTCCAACTAAGTATATCAAACCTACCACTAGCAACATTGGCAATCACGAATCAACAAATGGATACTCAACCTGTGCAAAAACATACTAGCATGCAGCAGTATATCGCAAAGACGAAACTCGTAAAGAATTGAGGTGTACTTACTTGAAAAGGTTGAATTGATAAGTTCGACGGACGACGAGGCCTTGCTATTCTCGAGGGTACAACCGAGGTGGAAATTCCAAGATTTTGAGTTTCAAATGCTCGATTGATCTTTGATTGCTCGGATCGCTTGAGAATCGCTTCCGAGTATTCGAGGTGGCTAACGATGAAAGCAACATATTAGGTAATTATTTATATGAACAATTGGGAAGTCACAACATCGCATCACCGGATTCTAATCCCAACCGCTGATCTTTTAATCCAACCCGCTCCGGTTCGCAAAAGGCGAATGACAAGATTCCCAATTAATTCTCCTAAATGTCACATCACTGAAGTTCCAATCCACACCGCTGATCTCCTCAAATCCAACGGTGATCGTCCTTCGGGATCCTTCCCAAGGTCGGATAGATGACATATCGGGCCTTTTGAACCATCGCTCATCAGCCCGAGCCAACCATTCCACATGTTCGCCCAACGGATCGCTTCTTTTACACTCTTCCACGAGGGATTCTTCAGATCCTACCTGCATTTCGGATCTATATATCTCGGATATAATATTTTTCATCTACAACCGAGCTATTATATAACTCGGATCAGAAGGAAAAAGGGGGAGAGATATATTGAATTCTAAGAAAACGGACAACGGATCTCGCAAAAAGGAATTTTTTCCTACGCTTAACGATTCGGACGCTACCACAACATAGCTTAATTTTTTCATAGTTACCAACTATCTTCTGCTAAGATACTTGGAAACTAAGGGGACATATGTTGATATGGACATGTGTCCAATCCATTAAGGACGCCATAGAGCATGTCCTAGAGCGCATCAAGGCGGAGATAGCCAATCCAGTACTAGTCCGACCTTTGAATAGTCCGACCTAAAACAAACCATTCCAGTCAATTAGTACTTACAAGTCAACACACCTTCTCACCGAGTCCAACAAAGCTAGGTGTATGACTTCCGAACCTGACAAAAGGTCGCATGGTCCTACCAAGCACCACAAACTGTCAGTCCAAGGATGCCAAACGGACCGGACGAGAGAATCTCGGACGCCACCAACGCAATAAGACCAAACGCATATAATGTAACCATCGAGATACTTCCGGGAACTCTAGTTCAACACCTCGAGTTACCCAAGGCTAGATCAACCAAGCAGATAGATTCGTTCAAGGACTTACACGGACCCAATGAGCGGAATAAGACACTCTGAGGGAAAGGTCCAAACTACCTCCCAGCCCATTAATTAGTATCTTGTGAGTCACCCCATAAGCATAAGGATAACTATAAATATAGCCCAAGGCCCAAGACCTTAAGGAAAGTCACAACCGAAGCAATAATCATAACCTTGAGTAAAGTACATCGAGAGCCACCAACACTCTCTCGAGTAAAGTCTCATCGATCGACATATGCAATCCGGTAACCTTTCTAACCCCCCACTTAGTCCTTTCAGTACTCTTGCAGACGGATACGGACGCCTCATAACCTTCACAAGATAATCACCGACAAAGAAATTATAATTTAGAAACGCAAGCTTTTAAAATGTAATTACTTTGACCAGATTTATATATGCATGCTAGAAAATACATGTTCACACCCGTAACACAAGTCTATCGAAAAACATATATTTACATACATGAGAGTCATTCCTCTTATTATAAAACCAAAATATGCCCCCTATATGATATACATATGATGAGCGGAGGAAGAAGGATTGAAACCACTTATGGACCTTTGATGTATGACTTTACTTCTACCCATTTATCTCCTTTCCTTTGTCCTTATCTTCAAAGGCTATATATAAAAAACATCACAATTTGGATGAGTTATGCTCAAGAAGTATAATCAAGAATGTGTCATTTAATAACTCAGAAAAATAACCCAACAAGCCATTTAACGACAATAAGCACATCTCGTAACCACAATTTGAGTCACCGGATTCATTATCACTGTAACACATGACCTTCGACATTTCACAATTTCCAACATGTCACCACAAAATTCACATATATATAATAATGCACGTGCTTAGTCATTTTCTTTGTCCGCTATGGCTCTGTTACGACCAGGAGTAATTCGTGATCACGATAACAGATTTATACAGAGTCCAGCCGTACCTGGAATTTCATATTTCATACAGATTCCAACCGTACCTAGAATTCTATATTTTATACCGAGTCTATCCAATGATGGATATCCAGACAAGCTGGAAAACACATGACTCAAGGTCATCAGCAGCCATAACAGAATCCTCTTATCTCTTATGAATGCAAATCACATAATCATGTTTATAAATATATACAACTAATACTTTATCAGAAAACAATAATATTTTCAGACAGCAGCACATATCCCATCCGTACATGGGAACAATTCAGCAACACACATGTCCCATCCGTACATGGGAACAATCGATACATACATACATACATACATACATACATACATAATCAGCCAGTAACTTTTAGCTTTTCATCATATCCAGAATGGAACATTTCATATATAGCACAACACAATAGTATACTTTCACATTTCATATCAAAAACTTCAACCATATAATTCACATCTACATAGTCCGTATGCTAGCACCATATCGATAATATCAAGAATAACACGTATTTGTCAAACAACAAGTTACCGAAAATTATTTACAAGAAACTAAATAGCGAGTTACTAAATACACTTATGGCCATCATCCAAAAGTATCGCTAGTGTTAATCGTATCATCCTTTTGGCGATATTTAACCGTACAACAACTCGAAAATTGTTCCGTTGGAGACTACTATTTTTTATTCATCACCTTTGTGTACTAATTTCTCTTTGATTCACGTAGGTGCCAAGCTCGTGAGCGTGTGTGTGAAAAAGGTGTGAGTGTGTGTCGTAACCAAAATAATGCTGAAGGACAGGCTTCTAGGTTAAGTCAATAGAGGATATACTTAAGTGGAGAGGCGGTGGACATCAAAGTAGATAATCACAAATTACTTGAAGTAAAGGAGTGACACGTTGGCTGGTGATGTATGGATCATCGCACTCAGACACACACACGTGTATCAAGTATATATATTAACATATTATAGTTTAATACGGTAATTATTTATACCAGCCTTCTTATTTCGGTTTTCAGAAATACGACACGAAAGTCAAAAAGGTAAACCAAACAAATACTATAATATCATACGGTTAATATTACGGTGCTCTTTCATAGACCCTCACTTGGATGTAAACGGTTAAAATTAAAACTTGTAACAAGCCGGGCCCAAAACTATATAAAACAACGATAACAATTAGAATTCGATTACGATCACATAATATCAATTTTTAACATCAAGTTCATATAGCACAAATAATATACCATGTCACATTAAATTTAATTTTTCACAAATAAGGCTACGTTTATAAAACATTTTAATATATTAATATTTTCTTGATTTTATTTTTAAAACGTTTTTAAACATGCTTTTGAGGTGAAAAGGTCGTATGACAATTCTCCCCACTAAAAGAAATTTCGTTCCAAATTAATCGCAGAAAAGACGTTTACATACTTTCAAGTAACAAGTTTTCATTCAAGACATACATTACAAGAGAGCACTTTAAATCGGATATGCACTTTCAACAATTAAAGCAGATCATAACTCACCTAGCTTCAAATAAGATGCACATAAATGTGACTGCTCCGCTCCTTTCCTCGAAAACAAGTACTCATCATGAAATGCATCTTAATGTTTCAGAAATTTAAATCACTTGTAATGCAAGTGTCTACAGAACCCATACCTGGGCTTCTCATGCACAAGTTATGCAAACTAACAGCAGAACCCCTACTTGGGATACTATGCACAGTGTCATGCAATCGTCAGAACCCTACCGGGCTCGATACCACTAATCGTGACGCCTATCACCTTCATGATAATTACAGATGAAAATTATAATTTAGACGCGTGGAAGCTTTAAACAGAATTACTTTGACCAGATTTACATATCCATGCCAGAAAAATACTTGTTCACACCCGTAACACAAGTCTGTCAGAAAAACATATATTTACATACATGAGGAGTCATTCCTCTTATTATAAAACCCAAAATATGCCCCTATATGATATGCATATGATGAGCGGAGGGAGAAGGATTGGAAACCAGACGGCGGACCTTTGATGCATGACTTTACTTCTACCCAGCTATCTCCTTTCCTTTGTCCTTATCTTCAAAGGCTATATATAAAAAAACATCGCAATTTGAATGAGTCATGGCTCGATGAAATATAATCGAATGTGTCATTTAATAACCTGTAAAAATAACCGGCAACAAGCCATTTAACGACAATAAGCATATCTCAGAACCACAATTTGAGTCACTCAGATTCATTATCACTCAGAACACATGACCTTTAGATATTTCACAATTTCCCACACGTCAGTTCACAAAATTCACATATATATAATAATGCACGTGCTTAGTCATTTTTTGTCCGCTATGGCTCTATTACGACCAAGAGTAATTGTGATCACGATAATGATTTATACTGAGTCCAAATTGCACGGAATTTCATATTTCATACAAATTCCAACCGCATCTAGAATTCTATATTTTATACGAGTCTATCCAATGATGGATATCCGCATAATTTGGAAAACACATGACTCAAGGTCATCAGCAGCCATAACAGAATCCTCTTATCTCTTATGAATGCAAATCACATAATCATGTTTATAAATATATACAACTAATACTTCATCAGAAAACAATAATATTTTCAGACAGCAGCACATATCCCATCCGTACATGGGAACAATTCAGCAACACACATGTCCCATCCGTACATGGGAACAATCGATACATACATACATACACACACACACACACACACACACACACACACACACACACACACACACACACACACACACATATATATATATATATATATATATATATATATATATAATCAGCCAGTAACTTTTAGCTTTTCATCATATCCAGAATGAAACATTTCATATATAGCACAACACAATAGTATACTTTCACATTTCATATCAAAAACTTCAACCATATAATTCACATCTACATAGTCCGTATGCTAGCACCATATCGATAATATAAAGAATAACACGTATTTGTCAAACAACAAGTTACCGAAAATTATTTACAAGAAACTAAATAGCGAGGTTACTAAATACACTTACGATTCTGGTCCAAAAGTATCGCTAGCGTTAATCGTACTATCCTTTTGCGATATTTAACCGTGCCAACAACTCGAAAATTGTTCCGTTGGAGACTACTATTTCTTTTATTCATCACCTTTGTGTACTAATTTCTCTTTGATTCACATAGGTGCCAAGCTCGTGAGCGTGTGTGTGTGAAAAAGGTGTGTGACTGTGTGTCGTAACCAAAATAATGCTGAAGGACAGGCTCTATATTAAGTCACTAGAGGATATACTTATGGAGAGGCGGTGGACATCAAACTAGATAATCACAAATTACTTGAAGTAAAGGAGTGACACGTTGGCTGGTGATGTATGGATCATCGCACTCAGACACACACGTGTATCAAGTATATATATTAACATATTATAGTTTAATCCGTAATTATTTATACCAACTTCTTATTTGGTTACAAATCGACATGAAAGTCAAAAAGGTACACCTAACAAATACTATAATTTCATACGGTTCATATTACGGTGTCCATTCTTTCATAGGCCCTCATTTGGATGTAAAATGGTTAAAATTAAAACTTGTAACAAGCCGGGCCCAAAACTATATAAAACAACGATAACAATTAGAATTTGATTACGATCACATAATATCTATTTTTAACATCAAGTTCATATAGCACAAATAATATACCATGTAAAATTCAAAAATAGTTAATTGTATTTGCTCTCTCCTACTAGGGGCGATTTTCATGTTTAGTGTGTTTTTTTCATTTCCCGCTAGTATTTTGTCTTTCCTTTACCATTTCAATGGCAGAGAGGCAATCGGACCGTGAGAATCAGTGGAATAGAGAGCATTAGGATTTGCAGAATGATCCAGATGTTGTTTTCGAGCAATCTGAGGATGAGGAAGGGGTTATTGAAGAGGATTTGGATCAAAATACTCCTCGTAATCTGAATCGCAATTTTGGTGGTGCGGATGCTAGTAGGGTACTTTCTCGTCAGAATCGGAGGTGGAATGACCTATTTTCGGGTAATCGAAGTCCTGAGAATGGAGTAGCATTGCAATTTTCGGCGCCTGTGCAGAGATCGGTAGTGGATTTTACGCCTGCTGATGTGAGCGAATCAATTGAATATTGGCAGTTTGCTTTGATTGGTACAGTAGTAGGAGCACGGATACCTGTGGTTGCTATGAAGCGATTCGTTGTGAGTCGGTGGAATTTGACTCCGCAGATTCATGTTGCTGATAGTGGTGTATTTGTGTTCCGTTTTGAGTCTAAGGATGCTATGTTAGAGGTTTTTGGAGGTGGACCATGGATGGTGAAGGGAATATACCCTCTTGTCAAGCAATGGAGTCCTGGAGTGTCATTGGATCCAGGTACGCTGGTTGACTATCCTGCTTGGATTAAATTGCCAAATCTCGATTTGCAATTTTGGTCTCCTACTATGCTAGGCAAAATTGCAAGTCACATTGGGAAACCTTGTTATGTGGATAAGATGACAGCTAATAGAGAGAGGTTAGCTTATGCTCGAATTTTGGTAGAGTTGAAATCTGGAGATAAATTGTTGGATCAGGTGATATTGAGAGGTGCTGATAATGTGGATATTGTGCAGAAAATAGTTTATGAGTCCAAACCCTTACAATGTTATAAGTGTTTGAGATTTGGGCATAGTGTGAGGTTTTGTAAGTTTGCTCCTCATCAGGCTTGGGTTCCTACTGGTGGATTGGTGGGGAATGTGACCAACATCGAGTGCAAATGGTTTGAATCGGATGTTAGTATGGATGAGAATGCTAAGTCACAGGGGACTACTCTGGCTATTGGTATTAATGAAAAACAAAATGGATTTATGACTGGTACTCAGTCTGGTTCTGGTAGTAGGGGGGTTGGGGCTCAAATTGCAGTTGGTGAGGTATCAGTTCCTATTACTGGAGTTGATATTAGCTCTGGGAATAGTAATGTTCCTCTTCAGCATAGGAATAGTTTTGATGTTCTGAGTAATGGGACCTTGGTTAGAACTTCCAAAAGTGCGTGATGATAGTAATGAGGAGATAAGAGTTGAGGATTAAGAAGCTGATGCACATGAAGATGATATGATTAATGAAGAGGCTTGGCAGGATGTTGGTAGTAGGGGTAAGAATGTGACCAGAGGGTCAGGTTCCAAAAAGAAACCTGCTAAGAAGAATACAGATGGAGGACAGAGAAATTTGAGATCTCTGGGGAGAAGGGGACCTGGACCTCATGGATAATAGTTTGAATCTGTGTTGTTGGAACTTAAGAGGGTTGAATAATCCTCTTAAGCAAGATGCTCTGAAGAGAGTGATGGGAAAGCATAATTGTAGTATTCGTGGTTTTTTAGAAACAAGATTGAAGCAGGATGGTTTGAAGAATGTACAGAAAAAATTAGAAAACAAGTGGCAAACTGATAGTAATATAGGGTTTAGTAAGAATTGCAGAATCTTATTGGTTTGGGATAGCTCTAAAGTAGATGTTTCCATATTACAGAAGCATGAGCAGTTCATTCATTGCTTAGTGCAGAAGAAGGAGTTGAATTGGTTAGGTTTGGTTACATTTGTGTATGCATTGAATACAGCAGTACAAAGAGTCTGCTTATGGTCTGAACTAGCAAGTTTGAATACTTCTATTCAAATCCCTTGGATGGTGGCTGGAGATGTGAATATAGTTAAGGCGATTCGAGAAATGGAATGCTAGTGGAGAGGTCTATTCAGGTTGAATTGCGGGATGCTATGCATAAAGGAATTGCTTGATCATAGCTTCATAGGTCCTATTTTACATGGACAAATTCTCATATCTTTTGCAAATTGGATAGGGTATTGGTCAATCAGAAGTGGATAAATATGAATCATGAATCTGTTGTTCAATTCTTCCCTCCAGGAGTTTCAGATCATGCTTATAGCATTACAAAGGTGTTTCAGGAGGAAAGAATTAGAGGTGTGCCATTTAGATTTAAAAACATCTGGACTCAGGATGCTAGCTTTCTTCCTATGGTGGCAAGGTGTGGAATCTGAGGTCGAGGTTGCTATATGTATCAACTTGTTACAAAGATGAAAATTCTTAAGAAGGAGTTGAAATCTCTGAATGTTAGAAAGTACCAGAATCTTGAAAAGAGAGTGGAAGAGAAGTTACAAGCCTTGACTGATTTGCAGAGAGTTAGATTGGAGGATCCTAGCAGTTTTAACATGGAAACTGAGATTACTCATGCTCATACTGAGTATGTGGAATTGCAGACACTATGGAAGGGCCAGCTTCACCAACAAGCTAAAATGGATTGGTTAGAGGATGGAGATTCTTGTACTAGGCTATTCTTTGATAGTATGAAGTATAGGATGAAGCAGAATAAGATCTATATGTTGAAGTTGGATGATGGCAGTATGATCACAGAGAGAGCTGGTATAGTTAAGCACATTTTGGAGTTTTACCTTTGGATTGTTTGATCGAAAGGATTGCGAGTGTGGAGGTGGAAGTATTCTCTGAAGGACCTATGGTTCTTGATCCTATGAATAGGATTCTAGGGTAATTACCTCGGAGGAAGTCAGATGTCGTGTTTTCTATGTCTGATGTGAAGAGCCCTGGCCCTGATGGAATGAATGCAGGTTTCTATAAGAAGAGTTGGGATATAATTGGGGTCTCAGTTCTTGCTGCTGTGAAGGAGTTTCATCAGTCAGGGAAGATTCTAACTCAGATAAATACAACTGCAGTTAGTTTATTGCCTAAGTGTTTGAATGCTACTTCTATTGCTGACTTTAGACCTATATCTTGTTGCAATGTTATTTACAAAATAATGACTAAGGTGTTAGCTAATAGGTTAAAACATATGTTGCCTGCTTTGATTGATTGTAGTCAAAATGCTTTTGTGAGTGGCAGGGATTTGTTTCAGAACATTTTTGCTGCTCAGGAACTAGTTAGACTATATGGGAGGGCAAAGGTTTCTCCTCGATGTTTCCTTAATATAGACTTGAAAAAAAGCATATGATTCAATAAACTGGTCCTTTTTGTCTCAGGTATTGATAGGTTTAGGGTTTGATAGATGGTTTACTCAGTTAGTGATGACCTGTGTTAGTACTGCCAAGTTTTCATTTAGTATCAATGGTGTTTTAGAAGGAAATATGCCTGGGAAACAAGGTTTAAGGCAAGGTGACCCATTGTCACCTTATTTGTTTGTGCTGTGCATGGAATATCTTGCTAGATTGTTGAAACATGATTTGTTGGTTGAGGATAGTGAGTTTAAGTTTCATCCTCAGTGTAGAAGAGTTCAGTTAACTCATTTGTTATTTGCTGATGACCTTTTATTATTTTGTAGAGGAGATGTTGGCTCAGTCTCAGCCTTGAAAAGAGTTATGGATAAGTTTTCTGCAACCTCAGGATTGGATATAAATCATAGAAAGAGCTCTATGTTTCTTGCAGGGGTAAGGTCGATGTCGAAGAGGAGTGATGAATATCCGGATTTTAATGAAGGAGTCTTCCCTGTTAGATACTTAGGAGTCCCATTGAGTCCCAGAAGGTTGAAAAAATCTGAGTATGATACTCTCATTCTGAAGATGACAAGTAAGATACAGAGTTGGCAAGCAAAACATAGGAGTTATCAAAGGACTCAGATTAGCAAAATCGATCTTGATGAGCATCTGAGGTTTTGGTGCTATGTGTTTCCAATGCCTGTGGGAGTTGCAAAGAAAGTTGAGGGGATCTGCAGGAGCTATCTATGGTCTGGTGAATTAAATAGTAAGAAGGCATTGTTTGCTTGGAGACAGGTTTGCCAGGATTTCAAGAGTGGTGGATTCTGGATAAAAGAAGTGGTTGGAATAGGATCATTTTTGGTCTTATGGCGATCAATGTGCACTAATAGCAGAGGCTGTGTGGACCTCTGGATTAAAGCACAAACTCAGCAATAGGGGCTTTATGTCATCCAGAGGAAGCGGGAGATTGACATGGTGGAAAGGCATGTCATCTATGAGAGATTTGCTTGTGGAGAAGTTACGATTTTCAAACAAGGTTGGCAGTTTGGCTAACAAGCAGATAGTTCGGTGATTTATGAAATACTAGTACCTATGCATGATTACATTGTTGGTTTTCTCGGTGTGGAATCCCATTACCACACCTAGAGTTTCTTTATATTGGTTAATTGTGAGGTAGATTTCCAACTAAGGACGGAGTTAGTTAGATTTGGCATTGTTAATGATGAGTCTTGTGAACTATGTCTTGGCGGTGTAGAGAGTCATGATCATTTATTACGTACATGTGTTTATGCTTCTAAAGTAATTGATGCTGTAATGGGAGCTTTGGGTGTCAGTTACAGGGGTAGGTCATTATAGGACTGGATTGATTTTTTTGTTGCTAGTCATATGCAGAACTCACTTGTGTATAAGGTAAGGTCTGCAGGTTTTGGCTGTATACTGGATGGAATTTGGCAGGCTAGGAATCAATGTTGCTTTCAAGGATTGGGCTTGCATTATAGAGTGGTGATTAAGAAAGTGGCACAGGTTCTTGTTTTCTTATTGCTCTTGACATCTCACTTTGCCCCTAATAGACTGTTGAAAGGTTGTATCGCAAGATTACAGACTTTGTGATTGGATATGAGCTTATGCTGTAGGACTGTTTGACTATTTGCGTGTCTAAGTGTTTTCCTTGTTCCAGGTTTAAAATGTTGCTGTGCAGACTGGATTATGAGACCTGTTCTATTGTTGTTGGGGACTTTGTTTATTGAGTGGTGACCATCATGGAAGGGATTGAAGCCTTGAGTCTTTGAACATAGAACTTACTATAAATGGGATGCCATTTTCTACTCGATTTGGCCACTTGATCGTCTGCATCTTGAGTCAAGACTCTAAAGCGTGTCAGATTTACCCATTTATGTCGAGGCTTTTCCTGAACAAACCTGGATTATTGCACTTTGCGGGTTGCTTAATGCAAATCCATTTGTGTTTGTGTAAGTTGTATGGGTAGGACTATGTATGTTGAGGAGACTGCATTCTGAGTCCTTTGCTTTCACTAGTTCTATTAATTGAGCTAGTTGTGGATTCGTGTTTAGTTGATTACTGTACTTACTATTGGGGTATGCCCCTCTTAGTTTTGTACTCTTATAGGCTTCAATATATTTTAACTTTGTGCAAAAAAAAAAAAATAATATACCATGTCACATTATAATTTAATTTTTCACAAATAAGGCTACGTTTATACCACATATTAAAATATTAAAATTTTCTTGATGTTATTTTTAAAACGTAATTAAACATGCTTATGAGGTGAAAAAGGTCAGGGGCGTGACAGATACTGCTTCGGACTTCAAGTAGGAGGCGGGTCCTAGACTAAGTTGCTTGTAATAGTTTAGTTAGTTAGTGTTCGAGGTTTCACCCCTCAACAGGTGCAAATCCCGAGTGAGTGGAGAATCTATTAATTAATAATAATGGGGCCGGATGTAAATTCACTAAGTGTGAAGCGACACGACCGTTAGATGAAAATGATCAACGGCTGGGATTAAGGCGGAAGGATGTGGCCTTCATCTTCCCAAGTACCCTATAAATAGTTCGCCATTGCCGTCACTTTAACACTTTAGTAAGTTTGAATCCAGAGCAATCTAAGCAATCCGAGCAAGCAAGAACATCCGAGCAAGCAACTACTCTCAGAGCATCAGGAGATCCGAGCAAGCAGTACTCAAGGGAAGCGAGTTTTGACAACAGACCTTTTCAACGGTCTAATTTTATCAAGTAAGTGGCTCATTACCTTTTCTGAGATCTAAGATGATTTTCAATATCTACTCGTTGCGTACTATTGCTTGTTGAATTGATGCGTGCATGCTTAGGATTTGAAATCTCACTTTAGAGTTGTGTTTGAACTCTGTAGAGATGTATGTTATAGTACCCAATGTAGGGTTATGCTTGAATCCCCAAAATTATTTGAATGAAGTACTATGTGGCCTTAAGTCTTGGTATTTGGCTCTTTCCGTATAAATTTACCATGTCGTATGATAAATTTAGGAAACACTTGTATGTTTTGCATGCTATGTTTTCCAGTAATGATATGTAATCATATAGGAATTGTATAGGCTTACTGCCAGTATTGCAAAACTTGTAGATTTTTGGACAAAAATTTGTAGATTGTGCTTAGTTGATGGCTTTGTGCATGTGCCATTTGTGTGGAGTAATGGTGCCATTAGGCCCGTATATTCCTATAAATGGCACAGTCTTGGCACAGTACTTGCTTTTTATGTACTAGATTAGGTGTCGATGGCACATGAAATCCCCCTATGGCACTACCACATGTGCAGCTGTATGCCATTGGTGTGCCAATGGTTAGGAGATTTGTGGCTTTGAGAATGCAGTTACCTAGGGTTTCTCTTACTAACTCGACCTAATAAGATACATAAATGAACTCTCGGACAAAAACAATTCTTGGTGATCCGTTTCTTGTGCCCTAGGATGTCCGGAGCGATAGTGAAAACATTCACGAGGCCGAACTACGATGATCTTTGCGGATCGCGATCATCATCCGCTACTCAGTGATGCCGTCTCGAGATCATGGGAGTTCGAGATGCCCCATAATTAGGTGATCCTAAAATGTGGTGATTCAGCGGTGGAACGGATCTTTGGTCGAAGGAAGTGGTGGAAGTTCCTTCTTGGTGACTTCGGATGTAGGGGCGTTGTCCTTGAGTTAGGTTAGTCGAGTAATGTAGCTTGGGAAGGGAATGCTAGGCCGACTAGGGTCACGATCCGTGCTAGGACGATTGGAGGTGGTGGGGTTGATGAGGTGCGGACGAAATGTTGGTTGAGCAGGTGGGACACGGGCGGGATCTAGATGATGTGAAAATGTTTGAGTCGGCGATGAGGAGAGGGTGGCCGCGGAATCAATTCCGGGCACAAATGATGATTCCATGGAGGAGGAAGGAGGTGAAGAGGAAGATGGGGATGAGGAGGAGGGGGACGACGAGCCGGAAGAAGCGTCTCAAACTGTCCTGTCGAGAAAAAGATCTGGGCGATCAAAGAGCTAGCTCAATCTGAAGGCTGTTATCCCTTCTAAGCCAAGGCGGGGAGCGGAATAAATGCGTGGCGGACCAAGTTCCCCGTCACCACACACATTGCCATCACGGATCCCGGGGGAGTTGAATGAAGATGGGGCTCTCTGACTTGCCCCACTAAAGTGAAGGAGTCATGATTCGAATGGAGCTGGAAGTGGGCTACCCCGGACTCTGTAGAGATCCTCATACCTACTCCGGAGCAGGACTTATTGATGAGACAATAATCTAAAGCCTGATTTGGTCCTTTTTAGCGGTCTTTTGTTAGTATTTGTACTTTGTTTTATAGTATTTTTGTACGTTTTTATCCTTTGGTAATTTGTTTGTGTTTTGTAGGATTTTTTGTGTTATTTGGTCCCGAAGGTGAAAATCGGAGTGAAGACATTGGTTATAGATCTCTGAATGAAGAGTAATTGGACTAAGGCGGAAGTGGATTGAGTTGAGACGAAAGAATTGAGAAGCGTTTAGCGTGACTTGCAAAAGTGATGATTCTGAGGCGGTCTAGCCATTTTAGACATAACTCTCTCATATGATATCGCTGGCCATGAAAGATAATTCAAAGGGCTACAACTTTAGTTCAAGAATCGTAGCGAAATTCCTCCTAGAAAAAGAAATGGGCGTCGTGTCATTTGGCGAAAACATCAGCCTTGAGGATTTTGTTACGCGAGAACTCTGAGGCGATTTGGGGCGGATTCTGGTCGAATTTTACAAGGATTCTCTTCGTTTTCACCATAACTTCAAACATAACTTATTCTAAACCCTATTTGGGACCTAAGAACCCTAGATTCAGAAATTAACATTGAGACATCTTTGCAGCTTGGATTATTCATTTATTTTTATCATCAAGATTATTGTTGATAACGGATATGTGTCCAATCCGTTAAAGGTGCCATAGGCGTGTCCTAGGCGCATCAATTGAGATAGCCACTCAAAGCTAGTCCGACCTTTGAGTGGTCCGTCTAAAGAAACCATCTCGGTTGACTAGTACTCACAAGTCGTACGCCATTTCGCTAGTCCGACCAAGCTAGATGGATGACTTCGAACTGTCAAAGGTTACTGGTCCTCCCAAGTACCAAGTATCGGTCCTAAGATGCTAAGCGGACGGACGAGAGAATCTCGACGCCACTAATCTGATAAGACCAAGCGTATTTGAGAACCCTTTGAGATGCATCCGTGGAACTCTAAGTCCGGACACCTTGAGTTACCCAATGATCAACCAATCATGCGGATCATCGAGGGACTTACGGACCCAGCGTGCGAGCAGTACTCAAGAGGAAAAGGTCAAACTACCCTCCATTAGTTAGTTAGTATTGGATTACTGTTCACTAAGGGGCCATGGGCCAAAGGTAGCATTGGTGTCCAAATCTGAGGCATACACTTGGCATCATCTTATGAGCCACTTCATAAGCATGATATAACTATAAATACGACACAAGGTCCAAGACCTTGAGGTAAGTAAAAATTACCTAGGAAATGGTGTTGTCCCCTAAGTCACAAGCACTCTTGAATTCATAACCTTTCCCATTACTATTGCATTGAGAGATTTCAACTCTCCTTTGAGTAAAGCCTCCTTCCGGATTGACTTAGGCAATCCGGGTAACATTCTAACCCCGCTTAGTCCTTTCAGGTACTCTTACTCGGACAAGCCTTTGTTCGGACTTCAAGTTGGAGGCGGATCCTAGATTAGGTTACTGGTTGTAGTAGTGTTGGTGTTTGAGGTTTTATCCCTCAGCATTTTGGCACCGTCTGTGGGAACCTTACAAAAAGATCTGTGTTTGTGTTATGCTAATGGCTAGAACGAGGGCGAAACTTTCGGATTGAATGCTTCTGGCGTAGGAACTCCACCACCACGCGCTGCGAGGCGTCCACCCGAGACGAAGGGCGTTGTGGAAGGAGCCGGAAGGAAATATCCGGCGGCAGGCGAACGCCACCCCATCCTCGGATGAGGGAAGAGACGCCTCGCTTAGGGGAGGCCAAAGTGTCCCTGTGAATGTCATGCCTACGGACCATGGAGAAGGAGTAGCACGAGTTTCTCCAGCAGAAGCTCAGGCCCTACCATAGGACAACAGTTTACAATGCCCGATGGTCGCGTTGTCCGGACAAGCGACCTCGGACTAAGTGAAATTCAGTTTGATAGATTGCTCACGGTTATCGAGGATGCTAAGGTCTAACAAAGCCCATCCTCGGCAAGCCACTCCGGTGGCTACTCCGGTTCAGCGGACCCGCATTGTCAAGAAAGCAGACGTCCGATCCAGCAGAGGTTGGGAGATCGGTGGCCCATGAGATTCTGAAACCTTCTAGACCGGCGGCCTCGCCCGCAAGTTCGGTGAGGAAGCGAATGGGAGGAGAGTACCACGAAGGGGGTATGAGCATCTAGGAGGTCGCGACAAGCCCCATGAGAGATAGAGATCATGTGGCGGAGACCATTCCGATTAGTGCAGCTAGATGAACTCCCATGGATGTCATGATCCATCCACAGAGAGAGGTCATGAATGAATGAAATCTCGCCTAGCAAAAGCTTTAGAAACCCAAATTACGAACCTCGGGCTTTGGTAAAGACCGGCGAGATCACTACAAAGCGCAAATAAATCGTGTGATGACATCATGAGGAAAAGGAAAGAAATAGAAACTTCGAACAGTGATTCGAACTTGGAATACTATTACGGGATACTTGTCCGTGGGTCACTGACAAGGTACAATGACAAGAGATGGATTCAAGGGTTGGTGACAATACTAAAGCTCTTACGTTCTCATCCACCCTCTTGAACGGCTATGGATTGGTACACGCTTTGCCAAACAAGTCGATAAGGTCGTATGCAGATCTATCTTCTAAGTTCTTATGCAGTTCGGAAAATCAAAAGAAGAAAAGCGTGGAGCACTGGCGAAGTTATCGAAAGGAGGATCTTGAACTTTCTAGATCGCTTCACGAAGTACTCGAGTTGAGCCCCATAGTATTAAAGAGCGAATCCGTCACTGCGCTAATACTTACAACTCCATGCGGAGGAAGCTCTCTAGTCGAAGTGAGGCGAAAAACACTTGGATGACATCTGTGAGGAGGTGATGTACGGAGAAGAATACGAAGGAGCGTTCCGATCCGAAAGGATCGAAGAAGGAAGGAACCACAAAGACAAGAACAACGCCGAAGTTTGACCGAATAAAGATCGGAGACAAGGGCATTTACGAGGAGAGAGTCCGCCCGGAGATTCGCGGACTACAGCGCCTCAACAAGCCGATATCCGACATCTTGGCCACCATTGTTGAGAAAAAGTTGGACATCGAGTGGAAGCCATCCCATAATCGGAGAAAGCAATGCGAAAGGATCTGCAAATTTCACAAGAGCGAGGTGAGACCGGCATTGTATCGATTAAAAGCAGTCGAACACTGGTGAGAGAGGGCAAGTTGAAGGAGCACATATATGCGGGAGCCCTCCATGCACGATAGAATGGAGTGGAGAAGGGAGGATACTTGTTGACGCCACCTCGCCCACTATCTTTGCCACCTCGCCCGATGGGCTATCCGCCACGCCGCGGAAGGACATCCGTCTGAATCTGGCGATGAGGCGGAGATGGAGAACCCTCCGTCTGGAGTGATCAACACTATCGCATGGCGGACCCTCTGGAGGTGATAGCGAGGAATGCGAAGGCGGACCGCCCAAAATCTTGAACAATGATAGGCGTACGGTGCACCCGCGATTCGAGGAACAAATGCAATATCCTTCGACGATAGCGAAATCCCCCCTCCTACGGCAGGAGGTGAGGAGATTGACAACCCGGATGTTCCTCTTGTGGTTTCATTGACCATCGCGACTTATCGAGTGAACAAAATTACGGTGGATCTGGGAGTTCCTCGAATATCATTTCTAAGAGGACACTAGATCAGATGGGTTGGGAAGAATCCTTCTGACGGAGTTCACACCTCTATACTAGGGTTTGGAGGAGGCTGTTCGACCACTAGGAAGTGTTATGTTACCGTTTCACTTGGAACCTTCGGCGAGGTCACAGATTGGTCGATTTGTTGTGGTTGACCAGACATTTGACTACAGTGCCATCTTTGGGCGCCCAGGACTCAATCAATTCCGGGCTATTTCATCCACCTTACACAATAGAATGAAATTTCCAACTCCCTTCGGAGTAGGAGAAGAGATGGGAAACATCCGAGAAGCTTGGGAGTGTTACATTATGTCCACGAGAAGGGCATCGGCCCCCATTATGGCGATCCTTTGTGACCTCCGATCCAAAGGCATTCTCCCACCCAACGGAGAATCCGTAGATAGGAGTAGGAAGTCGAAGGAGAAGTTCCCTAGGCGCACGGATCGAGCCTCGAAACTCTCGAAATCGAGATTGTTGTTGGGAGCAGGAAGAAGACTAGAATCGGAACAGAGATGAGCGCAGAAGTAGAAATGAAACTTATTGCTTGTCTCCGAGACAACAGGGATGTATTTGCTTGGAGCATCGATGATCTGAAGGGAATAGATCCGAGAATCACTGTTCACCGTCTGAACATGGATCCCTCGATCAAATATATCCGACAGAAGAGGAAAGACTTTAGCCCAATCAAGGACGCAATCATATCCGCAGAAGTTGATCGGCTCCTGAAAGCAGGGCACATTGAAGAAGTTAGGTACTCGGATTTGGAGTGTAATGTGGTACTTGTCGAGAATGCCCCAGGAAAGTGGAGGATGTGTAATGACTTCACGAGGCTCAACAAGTTTTGTCCGAAGGATCCTTATCCACTACCTCGCACAGACCAGTTGGTAGATTCTATTGCGGGGTGTGCGCTCCTAAGCTTCATGGACGCATATCAGGGCTTCTATCAAATCCAGATGGCCATGGACGACATAGAGAAAATAGCCTTCTTCGCGGAAGGAGGGGTATACTGCTTCAAGGTAATGCCATTCGGGTTGAAAAATGCGGGAGCTACATACCAACGGTTGGTAAATAAGATGTTCAAGGAGGAGTTGGGCAAAACTATGGAAGTCTACGTGGATGATATGCTTGTTAAAAGTAAGACTGAAGAGGAGCATATTGAGCATCTCAACAATTGCTTTTCCATTCTTCGGAAATATGGAATGAAGTTGAACCCCGAAAAGTGTACGTTTGGGGTAAAAGGAGGAAAGTTTCTAGGATACATGATCACGGAGAGAGGGATAAGCGCAAACCCTGAGAAGATCAAGGCAATCCTAGATCTGCCCCATCCGAAGAACCTCAACAAGGTACAACAGCTTATTGGGCGTCTAATGTCCTTAAGTCGTTTCATTTCCGATCATGAAAAGAACCTTCCGTTCTTCAAAATCCTCCGGAAAGGAGAGAGCTTTGAGTGGACCGCGGAATGTTCTGAGGCCTTTGAAAATTTGAAAAAGTACCTCCATTCCCCTCCGCTGCTCTCCAAACCCGTGGAAGGAGAACCACTCTACCTCTACCTAGCTATCACGGAAGAGGCAATGAGTTCCGTACTAGTACGGATTCAAGCTAATGATCATTTGCCAATCTACTATCTTAGTAAAGCCCTTGATGGGGCGGAGACAAGATATGTGAAGATTGAGAAATTTGCGTATGCTCTGGTTTACACCGCCCGACGGTTGAAACCATATTTTAAGTCTCACAAAATAGTGGTACTAAGTACGGAACCCTTGAAACAGGTCCTAGGAAAGCCCGATCAATCAGGACGACTCTCTAGGTGGGCGATCGAGCTAAGTGAGTACGACATTTGCGACCAGGCTCCGTCAGCCAAAAAGGCTCAAGTCCTCGCCGACTTCCTAGCGGAATATCCAGATGAGGATTCAGAGAAAGTCCCTGACAAGCAGGTGCTCGAATGCCTAGTCACCAAGCATATAGTCCGAAAGCCAGTTCCGCCAAAGTTCAACCCGGAAAACCTCGAGGAGGCTCAGTTCATCAATCGGCCCTTTCCGTTGTCAGATGGGGAAACTCGGGTCAACCAAATGTTCCTTCTTGATGATGTTCCAAGAAACTCCGGTGCTGACAACATCAGAACGGAAATCACGGAAAGGGAGAAACCAAGATCGGAACCTCAGCAGCTCACAGGAGATCTCCAAGCCCAAAAACATCCTTCCGATATCTGGACATTGGAAGTGGATGGTTCTTCCACTGGAAGAGTGGGAGGAATTGGAATCTACCTTAAGAGCCCAGATGGCGCAGATATCGACTATGCAATTTCTTTGGAGTTCAAAGTTACCAATAATGAGGCTGAGTATGAAGCACTTTTAATGGGGCTGCATCTAGCCAAGTCACTCAAGCAGGAAGCTCAAAGCGTTACGGACTCCGACTCATTCGAAGCCCAATTTTCAGGGACTTTTGCCACAAAAGGTCCTTCGATGATCAAGTATCTTGAGTTACTCAAGAATGAGGCCAGCCACTTCGAAGAATTCACCTTGGAAAAATTTGATAGAGCCTGGAATGAAAGAGCTGATGCCTTGGCGAAATCGCATACCTTTCTGACTCTGAACACGAGAGAGTAATCCTACTCACCATTAATTACTCATCCGTCATGAGTCCAAATTCGGCGATCATGATAGTTGACACAGGAAGAAATTGGATGACTAACATTTTTAACTATCTCAAGGATGGGTCTTTGCCAGTCGATCCGAAAGAATCAAGGAGTGTGCAATGCCGAGCAAATAGATACTTTATACTGGGTAACGATTTGTACAAGAGATCTTTTGCCGGGACTCACCTGAGATGTTTGAACCCACAGGAAGCACAAACCGTCTTTGAAAGAGATACCAGAGCTGTAGGAGTCATTCAGGGGTGAGGCTCTTGCCGGAAAATCATCTGACAAGGCTACTACTTGCCTACCATTGATAAGGATTCCGCCGACCACGCCCGGAGATGTCATGATTGCCAATATTACACGAACATCCCACATCGTCCGACGAACCCTATGATTCCGTCAATCATAGCATGTCCGTTTGATCAGTGGGGCATCGATATTGTCGGACCATTTCCGAGGGGTACCCAACAGAAGAAATTCCTCATTGTGGCGGTGGAATATTTTACCAAGTGGGTGGAAACGGAGGCTGTAGCAACTATCACGGAAAGTCGAGTGCGGACCTTCATTTGGAAGAACATCATTTGCCGCTTGACTACCAAAGTTCTAGTCTCGGATATGGCGCTCAATTCTCGGCGATGAGGCTCGAGGAATGGCTTGCCTCCTTCAAAATCGAACAACGTTTCACATCCGGATACCCACAAGCTAATGGTCGAAATTTGAATCCACAAACAAGACAATAGTCAAAATCACGGAAGCGTTTGAGAACTTCCCAAGAAAATGGGCGGACGACTGGATGGCGTACTATGGGCCCATCATACATTGCAATTGCAACTAGAAACCCCATTTGCTCGGTTTATGGCTCGAAGCGATCATACTGGGTGGAAATTGCGGTCGAGACTATCACGAGTCCAAGAGTTTAATGATTAAGCAATCATAAAGCTCGGACATTTGACTTAGATATCTTTGGAACAAAAGAAACGAAGCATTGGCTAATATTCACGGTATCAAACAGCGGCAGACGGCCTATGAGAATGTTCGGGCAAAAAACTTGCGGTCGGAGACTTAGTACTTTCTTGGGCCGACATCTTGAGCCACGTTGGAAAACTTCGAGCCCAAGTGGGAAGGACCTACAAGATTGTCGGAGGCGAGTGGCGGGAATTCTGGTGGAAGGCGAACACGGACACTCTCTCAAAGCGTACAGAGCAGAAATCTTCAAAAGTTTCTGGCGTGGGGCCGGATTAAGCGGGTTTTTGCCGGTATGCGAATGTTTTGAACCTCAACTTTTTATCATACGGAACTCACTTGATTCTGTTTTATTATCCTTTTGTCTTTGGCCATGCTACAAGTTATGGCGAATTTCCGTCAAATCGATGCAACTTTTATCTTTGATTAAATTGAATTTATCGGACATGGTAACAAGAAAAGACATAATGAATTCTATTCATACATGCGAACCAAGTGTACAAAAATCTTGCGTATGATGCAAATCTCGGATCTTTATGCGGACATGCGATATGGTGCACGGTCTACATAGAAAGTCTCGGGAGAAACACCATGATATACGCATGCGAAAGCGTGATAAAATCTTTGTTGGCAATAGGAATCCGGTCAATGCGAGTGAAATACCGTGAAACAAGCAGCGTGAACAAGTTGAAACAATCGAGTTTTACGCGAAAACCATCTTTAGAGACTCGAACTCTCTTGAAATTAGGAAAGCGTAACCAATTCAAGAGAGATTGAGCTACTAAAGGAGGTCGGAAGAAAGGAATAGAGGCCTACAAATCAGATCGACAAAGACAGAAGAAGGGGAATTTTGAGATCGGCTTGAGCGGTTTCTTGAGGCTTGGGCTGTGTCTTTATATAGGACACCCCGACCAATCAGCGTCCACCACGCCAACAGGTCAACTTCAACATTGGGCCTGAGACTGGATCACTTGAGTCATCCAACCTGGCGGGCCCATCAAGCTAATTGCTAGTCGATTTTGTAATACATGCGAGTCGACAAAATTTGGCCTTGGAGAGAGTGGGAGAGCAGGAAATTTTGAAATCGGTCAAATATTAAAATATAAAGTCAAGCTATGCGGAGGTTACAAATTATAAGGTCGAGGACCATACATATTTTAACGGGGCATAGCCGCCTTGTTCTCTCAGCGGATCCCAGTGGAGCCACGAGATTAGAGCCACCACCACGAGCTTCTTGAGCCTGCTGCTGCATTCTGATCCTCCTGCGGATCATCTTCACAATCCGCTCCCTTTCTGCGGCTAGCCCACTAACTATACCCGGACACGGAGGAGGGTCCCCTTCGAAGTCGAGGATGATTGGGTCATCGCGGTCCCCTTTCGGGATAATATGGGGATGCTTGACCCATGAGCCTGATCCACCCAGTGTGAGCGTTCAAACACAGGCGGAGCGTCTGAAGCAATGTAAAGCACGATGCACAGCTTGCTCGCTTGTTCTCTGGTTGCGGCGGACATTTGGGCGCACTTTACGGAAGGATAGGGTTATGCGATTAGGAGAAAGGGTTAAAAAGTACCTTGATGAAAAGGGCACTTACCCTTTCTTATTTATAGTGGTGACAAACCCGTACGATCTCAACACGTGTCACTCATCGGCGGCTCGGAAGATGATGGGGCCTTGATAATAATAACAAATTCAACGCTTCACCTTTCTTCCTTCTAGAAGAATCACGCATCCCAAAGGTGTGTTTTATGATAGTTAAGCATCTGAGCGATGAGCGGAAGCAAATAAAAGCGAAGCGGCAATAACTCGAAATTACGAAATATTGTTTTAGAGACAATTAAATGCGGATAAAAAATAAGCGGCATTGTTCAAAACAGCAACGTTCCATAGCACGAGGAGATGCGATTCAAGACATTACATAAGTTTCTGAAGCATACCCATATCCTTCTTTGAGGATTGGGTTGGCTCGGACCCGATTCTCAATGCAAGGCGGATCGGCGATGAAGCGAGTTGGCGGCGACTTAGGCGACAAGGGCTTCATGAGCTCGAGCAGTTGAAATCTTGACAAGACCAACTACCGGGAAGGCATGTAATACGGTCCTTGAGAAAGCGGTAATTCTCAAGCGGGATGAAACACACCTTTGTAAGGCATCGGCACACGCCGGGAGGAAGGGTCCACCGTTCTTGATCTCGATTCACCTTCCTCGGTGACAAGATCCGCAAACTTCATGCGGCCAACCGGTCGTCGAGACAACATCACGGGAACTTCCACGCCGTTAGCATCCGCGAAGGTTTAACCTTCCGCCTTCAAATTAAAATCTTGATGAAGTAACCCCTTGGACTGTAGTTGACCGATGGCAGCGAAGAACCCATTCAGCCGAGATTCGTCGGACTTGTCCGCCATGAAGAACTTGAAAGAATCCGACTTCATGAAATCTCGGCCCGCCTCGAGGCAGCGTATTGGAGGTCTTCCGGCGGGTAATCCTTCATATCTCGGAAGGCTCTCATTGATTTACAGGTGAAACCCTCACCGATCAAGTCGCCTTGATTGCCTCGGCTAGTCTTGACTTATGGAACTTCACCTCATGCTCCTTCAGCTGCATCTCCAACTGCTTCACTTTTTCGGCCTCATCCGCGGAACTGGCCATGGCCTTGAACAACTCTTGCTCAATGGTAGCCCACTCACTAGCTTTCCACTGCATGGCTCGGATGAAGCATCAGTGCAAAGAATCCATATAAACATAAGTTGTATGCTTGTCATAAGAACATAATGAGAAAACCATTAGAAGATCACGAACCTGCTGATATAGTACATTGAGGCCACCGACCCGCTCAACCTCGGGAAGTCGCGAGCATCGCATACTCCTTGTCGAGGCGGCTTGGTGATCGGTAGAATGGCGGCCTCTTGCTTGCTTGGGATGCCTCTGTGGGAGCTCTCCTCTTCCGCCCAGACGTTATGGCATCCCGCATAAACACTTCTTCTTGGCGGATCCGGCGGTTGGCTGGAGGCGATGGCGCTCGAAATGTGAGGCTTTGCCTGTCGAGCACCGATGGCTTGCGGATCTTCTCACTTGTTCCGCCTCTCCTCTTCTGCGGCGAACACTGCCGCATTCTTGGGATATCCCATAGGAAGACCAGCGGACGTGTTGATAGTCTTGGTCCTCTGACCAGCGGCAACCTCCAGAGATTGTTGCTCTCTTTGCTGCCTCTTCTTTTCAGCGAGTGTCGACATGATATAGTCGAACCAGTGAGCTACATAGCAATGTAAACATTTCAGAACGCGGACGAATAACTGAAAAACAACAGGAATATCGGAGATGAGAAAATTCATAACGAGACATTCAAAACACGGAGCTGCACAAATCATAAGTTAGACTCCTTACTGAAATCTGTCTTTCCTCTGACTTCCACGGCAGTCGGTCCGCATAGATATGGCGTGGTGACAAATTAGTCCGTGGAGCGGGTAAATAAGCGGATCATTCTTCTTGTGGATCTCGCCACCCGAACAACGTTCTTGAGCGGGCACCAATCGAGGATACTCTCCTTAGGAATTTTGGGTAGCCCCATCGTTCCCTCATCTCTTGGACATCCACGGCTTTAAAGCCATCCGGTACAAAATGTACCTATCCCACCATTTCGACCATTGACGGCGAGATGGAGTCGAAATGAAGTTATAGGGTTTCCTATTCATAAAGGTGTAAAAAGGATTCCCGGACTAAAAGCGTGGAAAAGCTGCCTAAAGTTCTCGAAATTCAACATACGCCTTCTTCTTACAAAAAATTACAAAACAAATGAGGTTACCCAGGGACTTGGGGATAACCTGACTCGGACCTATACCAATATGGTTCAGAATGTTCTTTAGTTCTGTGGCAATGGGGATCTTCCATCCGCAGGAGAAGGCCACCTCGTGCACGCACATATACCCAGCGGGTGGGTTATAGAATGCATGCCCAGGATCAGGGATCATTATTTCTACGGACTCGGGGATCTCCCATTTTCGCCTCCATTCTGGAATCTCCTCAGGTCTGACCCTCGATGGACAGGTAGGAAGAAGCCCGTCCGCGTTTAGCTCTCCAAATTCATCTGCTATCACCACTGCGGACGTGGGATGAGGAAATTTGATCCTCGCCGCCTTGGCACCATGGCATTCAACTAACGGAAGGCTGGATTGGCCAGGCGGCAGTGCAAACAACCCGACGGCGGCACCTCTCTGGGGACGAACATCGGGAGAACCTTCCTCTTCTTCCTCCCCATCTTCACCTTCTTCTTCTCCGCCTTCTTCCTCCTCTTTACCACCATCAGGTCTCCCAGATGTACCAGGGTTGGACGGACCTGTCTCCACCACAACACGGTCCTCCACTCCAGCCTCAAACATCTCCACATCATCGCCTCATGCCATTGTCGCCCTCACGTTCAATTTGAGGCTCATTCGGATCTGAGCTCTCCCACACGCCTATAGTCCGAGATTGGACTAACGATCTCGCCTCATTAACATCTTCTTGACCCTTTGGTCCGTCGGAGGATTGACTACATCATGGGTTCCATGCCTGGTGTCAGAATCTCTAGACGATAAGACATCCACGAGATAATCTTCTACGGACACGCTCACGCCCGCGGATTCACCGCCCGAATATACTCCATCATGGTAATCCCGCGCCTCGTGAACGTTTTGACTATCACTCCCGGACATCCTAGGCGAAGGAAGCGGATCGAAGCGATGATTGTTATTGTCCGAGAGTTCGTTTATATGTCTTATTAAGTCCAGAGGTAAAAAAGTTTAAACCCTCAGATTTTCTATACAAACAGGGGCCCCAAAGCCCTAGCACACAAAGCTGTGCCAATGGCACCACGATCTGCCCCTTACGGCACGGCAATAAAAGAAACAATTTACGGACGTATGCCACAACCCATATCAGTTTGTCATCAAGTAAGCATGCATTGTCAAGAGGGGTTGTGTCGGACAGGACGTACCAAACAAAAGTACAAGGCATCAGTGAGGAAAATTGGCATATTATAAGCATGAAAAAGAAACACATCAACTAGCATCTCGACCAAATGTATCGCAAGAGCCTATTACTAAAAACAAGCGCAATCACAGGCGACAAGGAAGGATACACTAGACATGCAAAGGCGTGTAGCAAGTACAAGCAACATTAACAAAAATGAGGGTACTTACTTGTTAATATTCAATTTGGAAAGTTCAGCGAGCGCTAGAGTTGGGATTGTGCTCGAGGTTCTGATCTCAATTTGGACAGCCAAAGTCTTACAAGTTCGAGTTGATCGGATCGATCTTCTTTGTTTGAATTGCTTGAAGATTGCTCGAGTTTCAATTTAGCTAAAGTGTGAAAGTGACCGATCGCTTTAACTATTTATAGGGCAAATTGGGAAGGCCAGCGTCACATCACTTAGGTTTAAGTCGCGACCGTCGATCATTTTAATCAGCGGTCATCTTGATTCACGAATAAATGGCTAACAGACATTCGTCTAATGCTCAACAGAGTCACATCACTTGATCTCAACCGTTGAGGCTTTCCAATCAACGGTCCCATCGTTTCCCTCGGGATCTTACCCGTGGGCGGACGGGCAACTTGTTGGACCCTTTGATTTCTTGTTGAGGTCCATCGGGACCATTACACATATTTGGCCCAGGTAACCTCTACTTGATCTTCCTCGGAAGACTTCGAGATCCTAGCGTACTCGAACTACATATCTAGGATACAAATACCTTTTCCATCTACAGTCGATTCGTAATAACTCGGTTGTAGGCGGAAGGGAAAGAGATATATTGAACTCTCGAGGACACGGACGTGGATCCCGACAAAAGGATTTTTCCTTTTTCCTTTATCTAACGATTCGGACACGCTCCACAAACACGATTGTTCCCTCATAGTTACCAACTATCTTCTACTAAGATACTTCGAAACTGGGGGGACATATGTTGATAACGGATATGTGTCCAATCCGTTAAGGGCACCATAGAGCGTGTCCTAGGCGCATCAAAGTGAGATAGCCACTCAAAGCTAGTCCGACCTTGAGTGGTCCGTGTTGGTCGGATAACGGCAAAGTAAAAACTAGAGGGGGTGAATAGTCTTTTAAACTTTGGTCGATAAACATAGTTTCTCAGAAACCGGGGGGGGGGGGGGTTCTGATACTTAAATTCAGAGTGCGGAAGACTTTAAGATAGGTAAGTGCAGAAACAATAAGTAAGTGTGTGTGCTTTGTTGAAAGATAAATCTGAGAAGGTAAATAACACGGCAAGTATAGTGGTATCTGGAGGTGGCGTAATCCTCAACTAATCCACTTTGGTCTTTATGAGACCTAGAATTCACTAGAAACAGATAATTGAGTTCACCTTACAATAATCCTATTCTAAGATTCCTAAACAAATGGTTCCCAACCAAATGTTCCCCGAGTTATTCTGACTCCTAGAGCTAAGTACTTCCTCTACTCAGATAACTTTGGAGTTATTCCTTATTTCCCAAATCAAGTACTTCCTCTACTCACGCCTTGATGGTGTTGGTTATAAGGTTTGTCGAGAGGCTTCTTGTATAACTTTTGATTATGTTTCGAGAGCCTAATAGAACAAGACTACTTAATACACTTGTTAGGTGTATGGCAATCGCTCTTCTTGACCCAGTAATTGATGTCCGATTACGGAGAATGAGCTTGAAAGGTTATCGATAGTTCAACTCTTTCACGAATAACAATCTCTTGTTAAGGTTCGGACAACTTAGAACTACTAGTGATTCTTCAACCAACAGAAAGCTTTCAGAAAGGGTAGTAGAGTGCTTGAGAGAATACTTTGCAAGATTGTAAGTTTGCAAGTTAGTTCGTTCTTCGGTCGTTGTATTTCTCAGCATCTAAGTGTGTGATATTTATAGATGAATTAGAGAGTCTTTGGGATGTTATCCGTTAGACACAATTCAAATTGGTCTATACTTATCTTGAAATGAGTACTCGAAGTCCTTGTCTCATATCTCGAGAGGGCGTGCTTTAGCGCCTTTTACGATCTGATTAATGCACATGTACTATTTCTTGTCTGTAGTCTTCAGCGGATACATTAGCCTTTCTGATGGCTTGCATGCTCCATACTCATGATGTCATATGTTCCAGAATCATGTTTCAAAAGTAACTAAATGCACTTATGAAAGAATTAAGGACATAGTCTTTCCGAGTGAGACTAAACCTTGGTGTCTTCATAAATCTTGTTCAATCTCCGGTCTTGTAATCTTCAGAAAAGCTCCATTGCTAGGATTGATCTTCATGGTCTTCTTGGAAATAAAAATTACATTCGAGACCTATAATCCTAGTACAAGATTTACTAGATTAATCATACTCGATTTCCTCTTTTACAATGTTCAAGTGAACTAAGAGTACTTAATCACCTTTACGGCAAAGATAAGAACATGTGATGAATGATCAAAATACTATGAGATATTCTAACAAATTTCCCCTTTTGATCAGTCATCCATGACTATCTTTTAAAGTCCTATTACAAATTTGTAATCCTAGAAGAAAACAATCCGCCCTTAATCATTTCAAATGATATTCAATTTTAGTTGAATTAAGTGCGAAGTAAGCATCAACCAAATCACAAGAAGTGATCTTTCTTTGATAAGTTGTCATCTATTATAATGTTTACGAGTATGATCTTGAGTAATGCAGTTCTGAGTGAGATGCAACTTTTACGAGATAGAAATTGAAACAATCGGCAAGATTAGAAAAAGTAACAAAACATACTAAGCAAATTAGAACAACGGAGAGTCCAAGCTCAAGTAAACATTCTAAGATACTAGTCTTCAAGTCTTCAAAATAACTTAGGTTGAAACCTCAAGTTCTTGACACCCTACGGATCGATCGACATAGTCATCCACTTTTACGCATTCTTGACATAGTCATAAAGAGTCCTTGCGAGAGAGTTACATCTTTGGACAAATCACATATTTCTTGGTAACTCTTGCCAAGTTTATGATTTTCCTCGGAAAATGTTTGACCAGTATTTTCCCCGGACCGGGCATGGTACTTGCGGTGAGATAGGTTGAAATATTTGTATATTTCTTCCGGATAGTGTATATCATCTAGGTATTCATCGAATGTCATATAGAATGACTCATAGGTTGAAACTCCTAGTTTGTTCTTCTTCTTTGTAGCTACCATCCATTTTCGTACCTTGTGTACATCATCGGGCTTTAGGTAAGGGGTGAAGGAGAGGTCCATCTTTCTGGCATCGTTTCTCTTCTCTACTTCAAAGTTTAGCCAGGCATGAAGGTGCTCAGATTTTAGCAATTCTGGCTTGCCTTCTCTCCATTTCAGTATGTGGTTGAGGATGGGAGTTGGAAACTTATCATTGACAAGTAGATGTTGTAGTTCCAGAATCCAATACCCTCTCTTGTTCAGAATGCACCTATATGAAGACTCTTCATTACTCGTCTTCACATATTCAATGTGGACATCAGTTGGCTTTTCTTGAACAATTTCTCTGTTTGTTCTGCCAAATTGGGAATCCCTTCTTGCTTTTCTGTTGGGTGGCCTTCTGTCAGGAGATCCTCTAACCCTTTCTTCACCTTGAGAAATTTGTCTTTGGTGGAAGTTCCTTGTATTGACTTGGTATTTCGGAAGGAGTTACGGTGCCAAAGGCATTCTTTGCCGAAGGAGGTTGTGAGGTGCTTGCTTGCCTTCTTCTCTTGTGAAGTGGATGTTCATCTGTATCAGATTCATCCTAATCATCATATTGAAGTTCAACAATGGAGGCTTGCAGTTTTCTTGGTCTCTCACTTCTCCTTCTTCTTGGTCTTCTCCTTTTTGAGATTATTACAGTTGTTCCTTACGAGATCCTAAGGGACTTGGTTCCCCTAGTGACCATACTTCTAAGCCTTCTGGCTGGTTGATCTGGAACAACTTCTTCAACAGGGGCATCTCCAGTGTTCTTGATGACGAGTTGACTTGAGGAGTGAGGCATAGATTGTTTTCTCTTTCTTCCTCTGCCTTTCTGAGGCATCTCTTCTTCTTCCCCCTTAGTAATGAATGACTGACTCATAATGGCATAAGCTTCAGAGAGTGAGTCAAAGTTTTTCTGGAGATTATTGTGCACCCTGACCAATTCTTGGATTTCTTTCTTGACTCGTGGTTACCTTAACAGTTCTGCTCCTTTACATTGAGCTCTTCAAGTGGCCTAAGAATGGCGTTGGCTTGTAGAAACGACATGGTGGCTTCATTGAGTCTTTGCATTAGCATTGTTACAATCCTCATCCTGACCAACCCTAGGTCTTTACGAGAGAGAGCTATCTTTGGTTGCTCTGTTGAAATGTATGACGATGACTTCATCTCTTGGGATGGATTTTAGCATACGTGTCTTGAGCAATTAGTGTCTTTACGAGTTCCAAAAGATACTATTTACGGCGCGGTGCTCTTCACTTCTTGAACTACTTAGTGCGAGAGAATATATGAGGAGCAAGTAGAGCTCTCTTGTGTTGAGTGACAAGTCTCTCATCTTCTGCGTCGATAATCAAGTTTTGGTTGTTTCGGCATCACTCTTAGTATCTTTTCTTGAATAGTTTGCAGATTGACAACCTTTTTACGCTTTCCATCAAGTGTCTTGTATACGAGAAGATGTAGAAGGTCTTTACGATGCGATCTCGGCATCATCTTCTTCATCATCATTGTCATCCATGGCATCTATTTATTGATTGTGACAATAATGTCATCTTTTAGATTTCTTTGCTCATCTAGGGGCGCCAATTCACAGGTGTTAGCTTCTTTGAGCTTTTGAATTTTGGCTTCCTTTTCATCAACAAGAGCTTGACACTCTAAGTTGATTCTCTTTTCTTCTTCGACACCTTTACGAGTTGTTCAATCCACGAACTTCGTGGCGGATATCTCTTCAAGTATATCGTTCCTGCTGTTGGGTTTCGATGAGACTTTGAAGGTGATGATGATGGGGCTTCGAGCATTGGGAGGTGGTCTTTTCTGCACTTCCTTTGCTAACTACGAATCCGCCGTTTCGGGTTGGGGATCATCATTCTGATCATCATCCTCATCATCCTTCTTGTTTTCTTGACTTGGATGCTCAGAAGGGGGTACTTGATAATCATTCTCGTCCATTTCTTCTTCATCTTCTGAAATCAAGTTGATCACATTTGGGAATGTAATCATTCTCCCATTCACTTCTTCTTGCTCAGCTGGGTAAGTAGTGAGCTTACTAGGCAATCACGGGATGGGTTACCATCTCTTGGTTTGAGCATCCACAGTTTGAAATCGCTAGAAGTTTTGTGCTACTTCATGAGTGAAGTCTTCATGCATCAGATTGGCAAAAGAATAAGACTCTGTTGGGAACAATGCATGGATGTAGTCTTCCAGATTTAGGGCTATTGCTCTCTTTTCTGGGACGTCGATTACTCGTGCTATTTCAGAAAGGTCAGCCTTTCTGAGTTTCTTCCATTGTCTGAAGCACTTTAGATGTTTCTTGAGAGCGTGCTTCTGGAAAGCCTTGAGTAAATCAACTGGCACAAAACTTTGAGCCTGAAAGAAAGGGATCAAGTTAGTTTTGTTCAAACCACTTGAGTTGGTATCTGTGTGCAAAAGTAAGCTTTACGAGCATACACGTAGAAACACTAGGCTCATTTGCTTGGACTTCAGCTTGTTTGGGCACAGAGGCCTCAGATACCTTGTTGTGAGGAGAAGTCTGATCCTCAGCATCCTTTCTTTTTTATTTAACCTGAGAAATAGAATCAAATATGTTTAGAAACTTGTTATCAGAAAAGATAAGTGGAAAAATGCTTTCTGAGACTTCACTTACTTCCAAGTGAGGAAGCTCAGTGGCATCTTTCTCAGAAACCTTGGGGTTTTACGGAACCTTTCTTGAATCTTGCTTGTTGATTTGATTGTCTATTGGAGGAGTTTTCAAGAATTTTCTCCTTCAATTGTTCTTGGTGAGCTGTAAGAACAAACATAAGAGATTTAGTAGTGGGATTTCCAGAGCATTCTTGAAGAAGATTATTACTGAGTGCTTACCTTCTCATCAGAAGGCTCAGTAAATGCTTCTTCAGAAAGCTTTTCAGCTTCTGGATTTTCTTGGTTTTGGAGTGTTGGTCCCTCCACCACTACTTCGTCAGTTAGAGCTTAAAGTAAGACAAAAAGAAATTTAGAACAGAAGATATTAATTTTTCAAGCAAGCTATTTCCTATTCAGAGATAACTTAGCTACCTGTAGAACAGGCTCTTCTTGTTGTTCTAAGGTTGGAGAAACCTCTTCTTCATTCAGAAGGGTGGACAGATTAACTTCCCCCTGAAAGTTTGTCTCCAATATGGCCTGTAACAAAATGAAGCTTATGAGTAACAAGTTAACATTGAAATGTCGACAAGTTAGATATAAACTACTTTTGCTACTTGAAAAGAGTCAGGCTGATCATTGATCTTTTGGACTTGTGGTGAATGCACAGTCTCTCTGTGCTCATTGTTGTTCTCCTCTGTAGTATCATTCTGAGTCTCCATCTCAGTTTGATCCCTTTCTGAGAGTTGAGCTTTCTCAGAAGGTTGAGGAACCTGTTCAAGAACAGGGTTTTCTTGACAATATTGAGTCTTTGGTATTGTGAATGTGGAAGCAATGTCGGTATCTTCCATCATTCTATCTTCCTCACCGGGCCTTCTTCTTCCTGCTTTGCGGAGGGCTCTTATCTTTACGAAGAGCTAAGTTTGATGCTCCTCCTTGGGTCTCAAGCTTATATCTTTTGAAACCTTATTGCGATTACTTCATCGTCCTCGGAATCAACATTACGTGTTGGCGAGACCCATCTATGATATTTCTATCATCTCGGGAGGATTACAGGCGATCTGTTTGAGGATTTTGGGGCTTCTGGCGCCTTTACAGGCGAACAACATCTTGAGACCTTGTCTCGAAGGTTGTGCCTCTTGAATGTTTATGGACTTGGAGGTCCTTTTGCCTTGAGCCCTTTTTCTTTTTGGCGGTGGAGGTTTAGCTTGAGCTTGCCCGAAACCTCCTCACCTTCTTTGTGTAGTTTCTTGACCTTTACAGTACTTGCTCGTGACAATTCTCTCCTTTTCTTCAAAGGCGTGTCTGAAAAGGGAGTTGGTGACTGGGATTACTTGTTTCTCTCTAAGAGTAATCCCCATGGTTTCCAGAATGTAACATATCCACGAGACGAAAGTGCATATTGGCTTTTGGCTCGCAAGGCCATTGATGATTTTGGGCTCAAATTCCTCAATATGTCGAGAATTTGTTGGCGTACTTCCCAATTGAAGTGGGTTTCACGCCCTTCATTCTTACAGTTGAAGATGCATCATCATCCATCTCTCCATACTTATCTGGTCTACTCCACCTTTGTTGCCATCAAAGCAACGGACCAGGATGAGAGCCAAAGTACTCCAGTGTTTCTGAAGATGACTTGTTCTGATAGCTTTTAGAATAAAGTCTCCTGGGCAACCTTTTGCATTTTCCAACTGGATTACCTCAAAAAGTTCTTTGACGCCTTGAATCATTGAAGCGTCCTTGATGTTGATATCTTCAATAGTTCCTCGATTTTTCAATCAGAACAATTTGCAGAAAGCCTTGCAGTCAAGAACAATTTCTTGTCCTTGGACTTCAGTCTGCATGTACTTTTCTTCTTTATTATTCACAACCTTTGTGAAGATTTTGGAGTTGTTGTAGAACTCCAGTACATCCAGTGTGGATAGGCCACTGGGTGCAGCAGATAAAAACCTGTAGATATGGGAATTCTTCAACATCCCGATATCGGTTTCTTTTACGGTTTTGAAGGTATAGCTTTTGGTACATATTTCTTCACTAAGAATGCTCCCAATTCATTTTATGACTAGGGTTCGGTCAAGGGGTGAATTCTCCCAGAAGGCGTTTATTCAACACCTTAAGTTCTTTTCCTCCTTGCTTTTCAGCAGTAGTAGATGATCCAGCTTTAGGGTTCTTGGTGGTCATCTTCTTGGGTGCCATCTCTTTATATAAAGTTTTGAATAAGTGGTTTTGCAGAAGGATTTTGCACAAGTAATTGAGATTAGTTTATCTTTTGAGACTAAGCACAAAAAGTTGAGTTTGCAGAAGGAGGTTTGCAGAAATCTTGAGAGATTTTGCTATTTTGATGCAAGTTTGAAATTTCAGATTTGGTAAAAGTGTTTGTCTTTTGCCCAATTCCTATATATATAGCAGATAAAACATACATAGATACAACATACATATAGCTGAATTTGAATGCGTGTCTTTGCATCTGCATAGGCGTGGTACGTCCTTTGTACTTCATTAAATGCTTAGTGGGCCACGTCTGAATTTCTAAACAGACATTACTTGCTTTGTTTTAATCTCAGCCGTTGAGATCAAACGTTTATACATCAAGGGCTTATATTGAATATCTTGTAATGATATCAATCAACAAATGGTAATGTGCCGACTTGATGGAATTTTAATATGCTACATTCATTGTGTCACTAAGTAAAGAGTGAGAACACTTTGATCGTTTAAGCTTATCATTCTGAATGTCAAGTCCTTATCTATATATTGTTTATCATGAAAATGGTAAAAATACAAGACATTGGACATGTTTGACTTTCAGAACTTATACCTTTTGAGCTTTGTGTGTCTTTTCTCTTTATGACTAAATAGTTTCCTGAATTCAAGAATCAGAAACTTCAGTTGTTTGAATGTATTTGACCCACTCTTAGTAAGTAAGTTCTAGTCTTATTTACTCATTGAGTTTGTACCAACCTTTGCCTTTCTGGATACCCGTTCCAGAAATGTTTTGCATTTTTGAGTGTTGCTACTCAGAAACCTTTGCATCACTTCTTATCAACTTGGCTTTCTGAGAACCTATTCTCAGAGGCCTACTCACTTATTCAGTCTTTAGAGATTCAGGACAATTTTCAGTCCTTAGGCAACTCCATTAATCCAAGAACCGGCTTTCTTGTAAGGGCTTAGTGAAGATATCTGCAAGTTGGTCTTCAGTGCCAATCTTGAGTATCTCTATATTGCCTTTTTCAACATGGTCTCTGATGAAGTGGTGTCTAACATCAATGTGCTTTGTTCTGGCATGGAATTTGGGGTTCTGTGTGATTGCAATAGCACTTGTGTTATCACAGAAAATGGAAGTTTTCTCTTCATTGAGTCCATAGTCTCTGAGTTGTTGTTGAATCCACAGAATTTGTGTTGCACAACAACGTGACAATATATTGACCTACGTGGTAGAAGTTGCAATTGAGTTTTGCTTCTTGCTAAACCATGAGATAAGTCTTGTTCCCAGAAACTGACAAGTTCCTGAGGTACTTTTCCTATCAAGCATTGATCCAGCATAGTCAGCATCTGAGTAACCAGCCAAACTCAATCCACCTTCTTTAGGATACCACAAACCTACATTTATTGTACCTTTCACATACCTTAATACTTTCATAGCAATGTTGTAGTGTGATTGCATTGGACTTGTTTGAAATCTAGCACACACTCCAACTGCATATTGAATATCTGATGCCTTGCGATGAGTAAAGTAGTGAACTATTAATTTCCTATACTTGTGTTCTTGACACTCTTATCGATTGATTATAGGTCATTTTGGTTCCTATGCTCATAGGTATCTTAGCATTCTTTTCAGAGGGCTTAAGATTGAACTTTGTGAGCATGTCTTTTGCGTACTTTGTCTGACTAATGAATATTCCATCATTGAGTTGCTTGACTTGCAATCCTAGGAAATAGTTCAATTCTCCCATCATGCTCATCTCAAACTTATTTTTCATGAGATTTGCAAAGTCATCACAAAGTTGCTTATCCTTAGATCCAAATATAATGTCATCAACATATACTTGAACTAGGCGGTTTCCCATCATGATTTAAGGTAAATAAAGTTTTATCAACTTCACCTTTCTTGAAACCACTTTCGAGAAGGTATTAGGCCAAGTATCATACCATGCTCTTGGAGCTGTTTGATCCATATAGAGCTTTACGTAGCTTATAGACCATTCTACTTTACGAGGAAACTTCAAAACCGGTGGTTGTTCAACATAGACTTCCTCGGCAAGTTCACCATTCAAGAATGCACTTTTGACATCCATCGATAAACTTTAAAGTCTTTATGAGCTGCAAAGGCGGAAAGAGTCTTATTGCATCAATCGGCAAGCTGGTGCATATGACTCATCAAAATCTAAACCTTGATGCAGGTGAATCCTTTGGCAACCAACCTTGCTTTGTTTACGGTTATTTCACGATTCATTCATCTTGTTTACGAAAACCCACTTGGTTCCAATCACGGATATTCCTTCTACAAATGGAACTAGTTTAGGACTTTGTTTCTTTCAAGCGATCGACTCTTCTTGCATTGCGGAGATCCGATCTTGGTCTCTTAATGCTTCTTCAATAGTTTTAGGTTCAATGTTTGAGATGAAACATCGAAAGAAAATTAGCATTTTAGGCTATTGCTCTCCTAGTCCTAACACCTTGATTGATTGGTCGATCACATCCTTTGCGGATGATCCTTGATCCATCTCATCATGGGTTTGGGAGAAATGCGGTGACATCTATGTGATCGAATGTGAATCACTATGATTATGACTTGATACTTCTTGATTATCTATGACATTTTGAACCACGGAGGCGTTGAATGTCGACACTTGCTCGATGTGAGGGTTTTTACGGGACATGCATCGGAGAGGTCATTTCGAATTAGTTCTTTGATGAACATCTTGATTTCCATTTCTGGAATTTTCATAGGAAATTCTTCATCATGTCTGAGAATCATCTGGTTGTTACTAGGCATTTCATGCTTTTCTTCGTCAGAGTCATCCTCTCTTTCCATAATGATGTTTTTCCTTTATGAGGGTTCTTCTTCAGAATCCTTTAACATTAGTTCCTTGAACCTTTCTGAGAGTTCATCATCAAGGGTGATTTCTTGCTTTCTTCATAGAATCTGACATGGTGATTCTTCAATCTTCTTTGTTCTTTTGTTGTAAACTCTGTAGCTTTGCTATTCATAGAATAACCAAGAAATACTCCTTCATACGCCTTTGGTTGAAATGTTCTTAGATACTCTTTTCCATTGTTAAGAACAAAACATCTACAACCAAAACACTTTCAGATGTTTAATATTAGGGGGTCTACCAACTAAGAGCTCATAAGGGGCCTTGTCATGGTGTTTGTTTATCAAACATACATTACGAGTGTAGCATCTTTGTGTTCTGACTTCAACCGATAAACTTCACTTATTTGATGTAAATGACATTGTCCTTCTTTGCTTCTTTAAGGGTTCTATTTTTCCTTTCTGCAACACCATTTTGTTGTGGTGTTCTTACAGAGGAAAGTTGATGTTGTATACCTTTGCTGGTACAAAACTCTTTTATGTCCTGGTTGACAAATTCAGTACCATGGTCTTTCCTGATTGTAGATACTTTGTCATTTTTCATGACTTCAAGCTTATTTAGCAAGTTTGGTATCTCCACCCTAGCATCAGTTATGCTTGGAAAAGACAACCAGTGAATCTTGAAGTCATCTACAACAACAAGACCATACTTCTTTCCTGCATAACTAGTTACAGATGATTCAAAAAGATCCATGTGTAATAGTTGTAGTGGTCTAACACTAGAGTGTCTAATTTTGGACTTGAAAGAGATCTTAGATTGTTTCCCTATCTGACAGGCAGAACAGATACCATCCATTCTGAAAGATGTTTTGGGAAGGACAACTACTAACTCTTTCTTGGCAAGTTTGTTCAGAGTTTTGAAATTCAAGTGACTCATTCTTTTGTGCCATAACGGTGCTCTTACATGTCACTGATTGACTCACCATGAGACATTCTTGATTGTGGCGGATGCCCAATCGGCAACATAAAGGCGCCTTTCCTCCTAGCAACCAAGACTGTCTGCTTTGACTCATTGTCAATAAGTTTGCAATATTTTGCTTTAAATTTCACAGTAAATCCCTTGTCTGCAAACTGGCTCATGCTAAATAGATTGTATTTCAAACCTTTAACATATGTCGTCGATGGTATTAAGGATCCCAATTTGGCGTTACCAAATCGAGAGAGGATTTAATTCTCCTCAACCGTCGATATACGGTCCATTGTTGCAAGCTTTGTAGTTGACGGTTGCTTTGTCTCTGTCATGTGCTTTCCGCATCCACTATCAAATAGCCATTGAGCCTTAGTCGAGGCGTTCTACAAAAGCAGAAAGGGAGTTAGGTTCTTGCCTCGAGATAGAACCACTTAGACTAAACATTCTTCGGTGGAATCCACATTTTAGTGAATTTCTTGGGAGTTTGTTTTGTCTAACTATCGAAGGAGAAACAATAGAATCGTAATTTTGATCTCAATCTTCCTTCTTGAGGTGTTTCTAGGTGTTCCTTTTGGTGCTTACGGACCACAGGTTTACGGGATTGCTTTCGAGCAAACTTAGCCTTTACGGCGTTCCTTCTAGCTTTGGCATTCAGTTTTCGGTGGTTTGAGATTTCTTCCATACATTTATTACTACGTGCAATATCGACCTTGCGCCATTGTTCTTGTCCTTCCTTATATTGTTGTAAAGGACTTTTCCAATATACGATAGCGATGCCATTTGAACACCTTTGGCTTTCTGAATGCGGTCTTCAGAAGCCTTACTAGTTTCTGTACCGTCTTTATTTTCATAAAATGGTACAGTAGAGAATTTGCCTATTCCAGCAATTCTTCCTTTCCTAGTAATATGGCAATGTGGATGGCTACATGTTTGAGGGTTGTATTTCTTTTCAGAAGCTTCACCCACAAGTTTCTTGTGAACTTGTTGTTCTTTCAAAGGTTGGGTTGCTATTCCTTTTCCTTTGTCAACTACCTTAGCTTTCTGACCAATGCTATAGGTGGTTGAAGAACCATTCATTGACTTTTACAAAGGTGACCTTTCATCACTCTTCTTGGAGGAGATGAATTACTCGATTGTTCATCAAGTCCAAGTCCACCTTTCTCAGAGGGACCTCTCAGATATGATTGAACCTCAGTGAGAGTGTCACTAGCCTTTGCATAAGATTGGAAGGATAGCTCTTTCTTTCGAAGTTCCTCATTCTCAGAAAGAAGCTTTATCATTTTCTTATTAAGTTCATCCAAGGCTAGTTTGTGAAAATTTTCATTTCGGATGTCGATTTTCGGAAGGCTATTTCAACGCTCTTGTTCTCGAGATACCTGGTTGGCTCGAAACCTCTTTTCAAGAGTTTCTTTGCTTTCCTCTAGGATTACGGTTTTGGATTGTGCTTCGAAATTCTTTCTCATAACGATCGAATTCACTCTGATTAACTCAGGATCCTCAATTCCATCATCACTCTCATATACGAAATTGTGAAATGTTTGTTACCTCATCAGCCATAAGACACATTTCAATGTTGGAGATGTCGGACCGACAATCTCCAACTCCACATTTCATTCTTCTTAAGGCGAAGTCGATTACGTCGTGGGTGATTCCACACAATTCTGGTGATGGTAGGTTTGAGTTATCTGAATCTCCATCTTCAGAATCTGACTCAATATCTAGAGCATCAAGTTGGATTTGAATCTTCTTCCTTTCTTCAGTCAGTAAGGCCCGTGGATTTCTTTTGTAATTTCTTCTGTCCTTCTTGTCACCTGTCTTGAGCTTGTTTAGAGCAGGGAAATCTCTCTTGAAGTGACCAGGCTTTTGACAATAGAAGCAGATATCATTTCCTATCTCTACTGATTCAGTACTAACACCTTTACGAATGGGGTCTTGAGAGTTGTTTAGTTGAATGTTCTTATCTTGATGATAGTTTGGGCGAAGATGCTTTTTGACTTTTGTTTAGCTTTTCTTCTCTCAATCTCTTGACTCACAAATTTATTCATGTGTCTTCTTTGCAAGAGCATTTTCTTGGATCGTCTTTGGTATCTTTCTTTTCAGAAGTACCTTGAGAGACTAGAGCAACACTTTGCAACTTCTCAGCTGTTTGTTCTCTCTGAGTTGTCTCATAATCTACAATATCAAGATGAGAGAAGAGCTCTATTGGAGTAATATTTGGCATTCCTTGGTTGAAATAAAAAGAATTTAGTGTGTTCCCGGTTGTGATTGAGACTTGACAATAGTCTTAATCTTTTACATTTGGGAGTATCTGTTGCTTTCACCAAGTGCAGCCATATCACTCATAAGAGTAGTAAACCTGAAATCAAGTTCTTCCAGAGTTTCAGTGGGACCTTGCTTGAAGTTTTGGAACTTCAATTTAAGAACTTCGAACTTGTTTTCTTTGTTTTTCTCAGTTCCGGCACATATTTCTTCAATCAATTACCATGCAACTTTCGCCGTTTTAGCACCCATAGTTTACCTTGTATGTGCTCGGTGTCGATCGATGATTATATTCTGAGCTTGACCATCAATCTGTGTCTCTTGGCATCTTGGATGTCGAGCTCTCTTAGCTTGTCTTCATACATAATGCTTCCACGAGCAACCGACCACTATCACTAGCGATCGCATCCTCGCTTTCATCTTCCTTATGCAGGCTTTTCTTCCATCGGACACCTCGAACTTGGCTGTTTGAGTTATGCGATTTTAATAGGCCCTTCATTGATGACATAGATCATCTCATCACTAATGGCCTCCGGATGGAGCATCATGTTGTTCTTCCATTTCTCGTAGTTTTACGGCTTGAATGGGTGCATCACTTAGAGACATTCTGCGCGCTTAACACAAATTATATAGTCCTCGAAAGGGACAAAGTTTCTTCACCTATCACGGGGATCTAGGTTGATCTTGAAGTCTTGGGAACCACGCTACGATACCACTTGTTGGTCAGATAACGGCAAAGTAAAAGACTAGAGGGGGTGAATAGTCTTTTAAACTTTTCGATAAACACAGTTCTCGAGAACCGGGGTTTACGATACTTAAATTCAGGCGGAAGACTTTAAGATAGGTAAGTGCGAAACAATAAGTAAGTGTGTGTGCTTTCTTTGAAAGATAAATCTGAAGGTAAATAACACAACAATTATAGTGGTATCTGGAGGTGGCGTAATCCTCCAACTAATCCACTTTGGTCTTTATGAGACCTAGAATTCACTAGAACAGATAATTGAGTTCACCTTACAATAATCCTATTCTAAGATTCCTAAACAAATGGTTCCCAACAAATGTTCCCCCTGAGTTATTCCCCAGCTCCTAGAGCTAAGTACTTCCTCTACTCAGATAACCTTGGAGTTATTCCCTGATTTCCCGAATCAAGTACTTCCTCTACTCCACGCCTTGATGGTGTTGGTTATAAGGTTTGTCAGAGAGGCTTCTTGTATAACTTTTCAGTTATGTTTCCAGAGAGCCTAATAGAACAAGACTACTTAATAAACTTGTTCAGTGTATGGCAATCTGCTCTTCTTGACCAGTAATTGATGTCCGTTCTGGAGAATGAGCTTGAGAAAGGTTATCTGATAGTTCAACTCTTTCACGAATAACAATCTCTTGTTAAGGTTCAGGACAACTTAGAACTACTAGTGATTCTTGACCAATGAAAGCTTTCAGAAAGGGTAGTAGAGTGCTTGAGAGAATACTTTGCTAGATTGTAAGTTTGCAAGTTAGTTCGTTCTTCGGTCGTTGTATTTCTCAGCATCTAAGTGTGTGATATTTATAAATGAATTAGAGAGTCGTTGGGAAGTTATCCGTTAGACACAATTCCAATTCAGTCTATACTTATCTTGAAATGAGTACTCAGAAGTCCTTGTCTCATATCTCAGAGAGGACTGTGCTTTAGCGCCTTTTCTGCCGATGCAATTAATGCACATGTACTATTTCTTGTCCTGTAGTCTTCAACGGATACATTAGCCTTTCTGATGGCTTGCATGCTCCATACTCATGATGTCATATGTTCCAGAATCATGTTTCAAAAGTAACTAAATGCACTTAAGAAAGGATTAAGGACATAGTCTTTCCGAGTGAGACTAAACCTTGGTGTCTTCATAAATCTTGTGCAATCTCCGGTCTTGTAATCTTCAGAAAAGCTCCATTGCTAGGATTGATCTTCATGGTCTTCTTGGAAATAAAAATTACATTCAGAGACCTATCATCCTAATACAAGATTTACTAGACTAATCATACTCAGTGATTTCCTCTTTTACAATGTTCAAGTGAACTAAGAGTACTTAATCACCTTTCTGGCAAAGATAAGAACATGTGATGAATGATCAAAATACTAACAGATATTCCTAACAGTCCATCCTAAAGGAAACCATCTCAGGTCAACTAGTACTCACAAGTCAGCACGCCATTTCAGCTAGGTCCGACCAAGCTAGATGGATGATTTCCGAACCTGACAAAAGGTTACCTGGTCCTCCCAAGTACATAAGCATCGGTCCTAAGATGCTAAGCGGACGGACCGGAGAATCTCGGGCCACCGATCTGATAAGACCAAGCGTATTTGTGAAACAGAGATGTACATGGAACTCTAAGGTCGGACACCTTGAGTTACCCAATGATCGACTAATCATGCGGATCTGTCGAGGGACTTACCGCGGACCCAACGTGCGGAATAGTACTCTCAAGAGGAAAGGTCAAACTACCCTCGGGCCCATTAATTAGTATTGGATTCTTTGTTCACTAAGGGGCCATGGGCCAAAGGTAGCATTGGTGTCCAAATCTGAGGCATACACTTGGCATCATCTTATGAGCCACTTCATAAGCATGATATAACTATAAATACGACACAAGGTCCAAGACCTTGAGGTAAGTAAAAATTCCCTAGGAAATGGTGTTGTCCCCTAAGTCACAAGCACTCTTGAATTCATAACCTTTCCCATTACTATTGCATTGAGAGCTTTCAACTCTCCTTTGAGTAAAGCCTCCTTCCGGATTAACTTAGGCAATCCGGTAACCCATTCTAACACCCCCCCCCCCCCTTAGTCCTTTCAGGTACTCTTGCTCGGACAAGCCTTTGTTCGGACTTCAAGTTGGAGGCGGATCCTAGATTAGGTTACTGGTAGTAGTAGTAGTGTTGGTGTTTGAGGTTTTATCCCTCAGCAATTATTGGTACTGATTTCTCCATTGCTTTCTTCTTGCAATTCATTCTTTATCTTATCGATTGAATTTTATGTTATTGCATGCGAGTTTGTAATCAATGTTTCATATGATTTTTACCATTAATCTCTGTATGCAATCATCTAGTATGAGTAGCTAAACACCTTTGAATATAGTAGTATGTGAAGATTATGCATATTCGTTCTAGGGTTTATCAAAACACTCATATAGGTTAGTCTCGTATAAAATCTTTGTAAAAACCTTCAATTCGATAAGTCCGTATTAAATTCTCTAAATTGTTCATGTTTAAGGATCGTGAATTGACGACTCACGATTTCTCCAGTATAATATTTTCTAAGAACTGTTGGTTGAATCGAATAGATTGATTTCTTTGTCTAGCGACCGTGTGACAAATATGAGTGTTATCCCTAGTTCGAATTAGCATAATTGGATCTTGCTACTGTATTCATCTTCCTCTCATTGTTGATCGTAATCTTAGCTTTAGTCAATCTAGTTAGAAGTATACAAAACCATCAATCAATCTGTTACTTACAAACAAACTGTTTACTCTCATTCGTTGTGGTAGCCTGATTAATTCCCTAGAGCGATGCGAGTTAAGCATAGTCTACAACTCTGACTTATTCTCCTAATTTATTTAGAGTATAATTTGAGCTTATCAAATTTGGCGCCGATGCCGGGGAATTAATTCCTACTGTAGCGTTTGAGTGTGATTTTTTGTTTTTTTATAGTTTTTATTTGTTTAGCTAGTTTTTTGTTTATTTTTTTTCTTAACTACTCGTGGTTTCCTTTCTTTATGTGTGCAGGAACTTATGGCAACCGAGAAGCCATACAAATCCCCAATCTTAAAATCAAAAACCTATTGAGATTGGCTTATCGGCGAAACTGACTCCATGAACAAAGAGGAAGTGCTTATGACTTCGACAATTTTGTGGAGAAAGATTTGTGAAGCATGGTTTGATTACTTAATTTGCAAGAAGAGTACATATATCTTTGAATTTGGAGGATAAGGAATGGATAGGATGTTTCTATTGGGGATGAGCCGAGAGTAGTAGAATGATGTTAGATGAAGTGAGACAACCCGTAGATGAGTTGAACTTGGACAATTCTTTGAGTTTATCAATGCGAGTTTGTATTTATAAAGAGGCGATGTTGTGGCATGAGAACATCGGCGTGAGAAGACAAACTGCCTTGCTGAGCTAACTTTCGAATCTGCCCCCACAGAACAAGATGAAATACATTCTACTCCATTACTTGCTTGTGATTCGCACGTATTGGTTCCATCACATACATTGGATTGCCCAGGGAGTTTCGACCCAAGTACTCGTTTTTATTTTCCCTCTGTTTCCCATAGTTATTTTTTAGTTTTTAAATTTTCTGATTTGTTTAATTTTAGTTTGCAGGGAATCATGGAATTATTAGAGAACTTGAGGAGAGGAGCTAAGGATGGCTCACAAAATGCTGAGGATACCGGAAAGGATGCAAGGGATTCGTTCCTGTTTGATACTAGATAGCAGCATTCCCAAAACGTCGAGCAGCGACTATAATAAAAGCGCTTCAGGAGGCAACCCGGGGGTAAGTTTTTCTTTATTATCAATTTTTTGTTTTTTCTTTTCTATTCCTACGCTTGCTTAAACTTGGAACTCGAGGACGAGCTAAATTTTAGGTTTGGGGAGGGATTTCATGTGTTTTGTGTCCGTTTTCATCACTTTCATAGTGGTGGTCGGTGAGCCACATAGGATTGCATATCTTTTTGCGGCCTGTGTGCCTTATATGTCTACGTGGGGTGGTATGTTAGCCACTTTTATGTGTTTGTTTTGTTTTTAGTTTAATTGTGTCTCTGGAAGGGGGGACCTTTGCACTCATACGAGGAAACTCGTAAACTCCAGCTGAGGCTTAGAGCTTCGATCTTGCGACGCGAGGTTGAACTAAGTGCAAGTGAATTTTTTGAAAAAAAAAAAATTACTCTCGCATGGCGAAACATCTTACTACATGCGGTGGTCTCTGATCTACTTGTGCATTAAGTAAGTTTTACATGGCGAGCACTGCCGCATTGTGGCGTCTATTCTCTGTCACAGTGTTTCTCTACTAAATTCCCGCCGCGGCGAGATATTTCTAATATATATATATATATATATATATATATATATATATATATATATATATATATATATGCGATAAAGAAAACTCGCCACGACGAAGGGAAGGCGAGACAAAAAAAAAAACCCTGCTCTTTTCTTCTTCTCATCCTTTTTTATTATTTCCCCAATTTCAAGTTTCTTACACCACTCTTTTGCGATTTAAAGGTACTTTGGCTTGAAAACTTCCTTCTTCCATTAATTTCGAGTTTTACTTGATTTACTTGGTTGATCGTCGTTAGTTCCTAATTATTTACTCTTGTGGGTTGATTGCATGATACTATATGTTTGATTGCTTCTTGCTTTTGGATTCACTTGTTTGATTGTTCAATTGCACCCCAGTCAAAATTATGCCACGTTGTACCTATTTTGCATTGCTTATGACCTTTCTTATGATTGTGATCTTAGCTGCATTGAATCGAGTTTTGATATGGAGTATTGAATTGGTTTGGGGATATTTCTGTATTCCATACATTGATGATCTTGTTTTGGTTTGGGGAAGTAGTAATCTTACTCTTCTCCCATATTACTATCTCTTACACCGTTTTTAAGGCTGACATGTCTAGCGAATCTGGTACCGGCTGACAACAGGAGGCAGAGAGTAGATGCTAGAGGCGGTGTGTGATTGAGTGCTTGGAAGCGGCCACACTATGGAAGGCCTGATGGATTTTAGAACAGCGCTTGATTGGGCTTCTAGATAAGCTTTATTCCACCTTCGGAGACATCACTATGGTTAGTCATTCTATACAGTCGTTTTCTCTTACACTATTCATTGATAGGGACTAGGAATTGTGTTGGTTTGGGGATGTTGCCATGTTGTCGACTGTATCGTGAGCTTATGTTGTCTCGTACATTGGTTCCTGCTATTTTACTTATGTTTCTAGAGTCTTTCGTGAGTCTGAGTTGATCTTCCAAATCGAACGTCTATTGTAGATGATAAATTTGCTTGCTGCTTATGTTTTGTATGATATTTAACTGGAAGTTGTTTAGTGGATTTAAAATCTTATAAGTATGTTTCTCTTGTAAATAGAAAGTATGTGTAGCTCTTTGGTCCAAAAAGCCGGTGAGAAACCATTAGCCGATGAAAAAATATTGTACCGGCACCTGTGTGATTTATTCGGGAAGTGCAAACTCCCTTGTTTGTGCCTCATCATGCTCTTGTGTTCTCTGTGTAAGTTAAGTATGACGAACGGCATGCTCTTCATGATCTATTTTATCGATGCCAATCCATTACAAAGAACTGGTTTGGGGAGAAGAATTTTGCTGTGCTGATATGTTTAATTTATACTTGTAATCTGTATTGCTTCCCCTGATTATTTAATATGTCTCGGAGTGTATATGTGGTGCTCGTCATCACCGTAGTCGTGTTGGGCGTGTTTCAAATACTACCTATATACCGGCGTGGTCCTAAAAGCCATATGACCGTGAGGGTTGATGGCACGTATACCAAACTGACACGCACAAAAGTGCAGACTTCGGTAAAACAGACACTAACAAAAAAGTGATACTAAAATAGTCCATTGTGGCCAATTGATTAGCATATAATTCATAGTATGCAAGAATGTGGTGATATGGAAGTTGGTTTGTATGTTCTGGCATTTGCTATGTATGCGAGGAAAAAGTCCTTGACTTAGCGATTGAGTACATTGCATGAGTTATTTAAGGCACTTTTGTGGCGAAGTCACTTTCCTTTCTCTTGATAATCTTGGTGATTAACCCTTTGGACACTTCAGTGTGAGAGAGAGTTGCATAGGATCCTCTTGTGAGGGATTAGCGAGTTAGACTTAAGTGCTATTTACTTGAGAAACTTTCTTATTTGATTTTACATGCACTATTACGCGAGGTTAGTTGAGTGCAAACCTTTGCATCTTGTGAATTTAATGTTTACAATGGTAGATTCGGTCCTTGGGAGTTGACTCTTTTATGTGTTTTTTGTTTGTTTTTGTTTTGAGTCTAGTTTGTTTAGGTTTTGTGTTTGCTCAAGGATGAGCAAAGGTTCGGTTTGGGGATTTTGATGAGACAATATTCTAACGTCTCATTTGGTCCTTTTTAGCGGTCTTTTGTTAGTCTTTGACCTTAGTTTTATAGTGTTTTTGTACGTTTTTATGCTTTGGTACTTTGTTTGTGTTTTGTAGGATTTTTTGTGTTATTTGATCCCAAGGTGAAAATTGGAGTGAAGACATTGGTTATAGATCTATGAATGAAGAGTAATTGGGCGAAGACGGAAGTGGATTCGGAGTTCGGACGAAGAATTGAGAGGCGTTTTAGCGTGACTTGCAAAAGTGATGATTCTGAGGCGATCTAGCCATTTTGGACATAAATGAAATCCGATTTACCTGATCTCGGTGGCCATGGAAATATAATTCAAAGGGCTACAACTTTCGTTCAAGAATCGTAGCCAAATTCCTCCTGTAGAAAAAGATATGGACGTCGTAATATGGCTGGCAGAAAACATCCGCGCAGCGGCGAGGATTTTTGTTCGCCGCCGCGAGAACTTACGAGGCAGTTACGGGCCAGTTCTGGTCAAATTTTACTAGGATTCTCTTCGTTTTTTCTCCTTTAAATAGATTTCTTTCACCATAACTTCAAACATAACTTATTCTAAACCCTATTTGGGACCTAAGAACCCTAGATTCAGACATTAACATTCAGACATCTTTGGAGCTTGGATTATTCATTGATTTTGATCATCAAGATTATTAGTACTAATTTCTCCATTGCTTTCTTATCTTATCGATTGAGTTGTATGTTATTGCATGCGAGTTTGTCATATATGTTTCATATGATTTTTTTCCATTAATCTCTGTATGCAATCATCAAGTATGAGTAGCTAAACACCTTTGAATACAGTAGTATGTGAAGATTATGCATATTCGTTCTACGGTTTATCAAAACACTCATATAGGTTAGTCTCGTATAAAATCTTCGTAAAAACCTTCAATTCGATAAGTCCGTATTAAATTCTCTAAATTGTTCATGTTTAAGTATCGTGAATTGACGACTCACGATTTCTCCAGTATAATATTTTCTAAGAACAGTTGGTTGAATCGAATTGATTGATTTGTTGTACAACGACCGTGTGACAAATATGAGTGTTATCCCTAGTTCGAATTAGCATAACTGGATCTTGCTATTGTATTCATCTTCCCTCATTGTTGATCGTAATCTTAGCTTTAGTCAATCTAGTTAGAAGTATACAAAACCATCAATCAATCTGTTACTTACAAACAAATTGTTTACTCTCATTCGTTGTGGTAGCCTGATTAATTCCCTAGAGAACGATACCGAGTTAAGCATAGTCTACAACTACAGCTTATTCTCTTAAGTTATTTGGAGTATAATTTGAGCTTATCACTTCTACAATCCGCCGGAAGGGTACATGGCACTCCATGAGATCGCCTTCCAATGCGGATGGAGGCTACCAATTGCCCCAAGCATCAAGGCGATCCTCGATCACCTCGGCATCAGTCCGATGCAGGTTATCCCAAAATCTTTGGGTAATCTTATCTACTTCGCTGTCTTCTGCAAGCGGAAGAAGAAGGAAATAAATTTTGAAAACTTCCGCCAACTCTTCAACATTTCCTTTAGTCCGGGCAATGCCCTCATGTACACATTTGTAAATAGGCCAAACTTTAATTTTATTTCTGACTCTATCTCCTCACTTGGTTGTAAATGGTGGGAGAAATTTGTATTTGTTAGACTAGGACTAGAAGTAGGTATGCCCGAGAGGGCAAGAGAATAATGGGGTTTTCCCCGAAAATTCTCAAGAGCTGATATCACGGACTACCGTCCTGTGGCCAGCAACCATCCGAAGTGGGTGGCTAGGTTGCACAAAGGGGCTGATCCCAAGCCTCGAAAGTTTTCGTTTAACGGATTCACCTGCCAGCCTTTACCATACTTGGCTGGCTTATTTGGACTGTCAGTGTGGCGAAATGAAGATTTGATAATCCTTCTATCTGTCTCTATGTTTCTTTGATCTTAACTTGTGCATTCCGAGTTTATTACTTTTTATCTGGACTTTGCATTTTGATGTCCATTTCTAACTCTTCCTTGTTTTGTTCCGCAGGTTTCTGGTGGAGGTATATTATGTCGACTCTCCCAGGCCGGAAGAGGATCTAGAGAGAGCAGCAGGCTCTGGAGGTTGCCTCAAAGACGCGGACTAAAATTATCAACACACCTCCTACTCTTTCGATGCCAGATCCGAAGAATGTGGCTTAATTTACCGCGGATGAGGTGCGAAGGGCCAAGGCGGAGAGGACGAAAGAACATTAGGTGCCCGATAAAGGGCAAGTCAGCGGACCCTCTGCCGAGGAAAGCAGGAGGGTGTTTACATTCTGTCTTGGGATAAATGATGAGCTCAAATTATACTCTAAAAGCAATTAGAGAATAAGTAGAATTCTTGGACTAAAGCCTAACTCGTGATCGATCTTAGGGAATTAATCAAGCTATGTAGCAGTGAGAGTAAACAGATACTTGCCAGTAACAGTTGATGGATGGTTTGGTTATACTTCTAACTAGTTTAACTAAAGCTAAGATTACGAGTAACAATGAGAGAAAGATGAATACATCAGCAAGATCCAATTATGCTAATTCGAACTAGGGATAACTCATATTTGTCACACGGTTGTTGTACAGTAAATCAATCAACTCGATTCAACCAATTGTTCTTAGAATAAATTATACTGGAGAAATCGTGAGTCATCAATTCACGATCCGTAAACATGAACAAGTTAGAGAATTTAATACGGACTTATCGAATTGAAGGTTTTCTGAAGATTTTATCTGAGACTAACCTATATGAGTGATTCGATAAACCCTAGAACGAATATGCATAATCTTCACATACTACTGTATTCAAGGGTGTTTAGCTACTCATACTTGAGATTTGCACGCAAGGATTCATGGTAATAATCATATGAAACATAGATATGAAACTCACATGCAATAACATACAATTCAATCGATAAATATAAAGAACGAATTGCAAAGAAGAAAGCGATAGAGATTTCGATACCAATAATTACGATGAGTAAAATCAATGAATAATCGAAGCTCGAAGAATGTCTCAATGTTAATGTCTGAATCTAGGAGCTCTCTTCAAAAACTAGGTTAAAAGAAGTATGAGAAAGAGAACCCAATTCTAACATTATAAGGAAAACAAAATATTTCCATGAGCGCCACTACTTGCTCGCTTAATAGATCTGCCGCGGCGAGCCTTCTTTTATCGGAGATATATATAATTTGCACCTTTCATTTATGGGCATAACAACTTGAGCATGGCGAACCTCTCTTCTCCAGAATTATGTAACTTAGCGAGAATCACGCATGGCGAAGGCGGGCATGGCGAACTAGTTAGTTTTGGTGTTTTCTTTCCTGCTTCTTCTATACGACGAGGCGGCCATCAAGAATACTTCATATTGCAATTTCTTCACTTGATTCACATCTAGCAAAGTCGTCATTACTCCAAACGTACCTAAAAGACAAAAACCTACAAAACACAAACAAGGAACCAAGCATTAAAAATGCACTAAAATAATATAAAACTAAGGTCAAAGAATATTGTCTCATCAAAATTCCCAAACCGAACCTTTGCTCGTCCTCGAGCAAACAAACAACCTAAACACTCTAGATTCTAAACCACGTAGACAAATACAAGACTTACAAATCCAAGTAATCGAATATACCATTGAAAGCATTAAGTCCACCAAATGCAAATGTTTTGTTCTCAAGTAACCTTGGCAGAAAAGTGCACAGATAATCCCAAAAAATCGTTTCTCAAGCAAATAACTCTTAAGTCCAGCACGCTAGTCCCTCACAGGAATAATATGCAATCTCTACTCTCTTTGTAAGTGTCCAACAGGGTTATGCGCTCAGCAAGTAAACTGGGAAGGTGACTCGCATCACAAAAATGCCTAGACTATCTTATGCTAATGTACTCAAATCAAATGGATCAGAAGGGACTTTTTTCTCAAAAGTGACTTATAACAAAAGTTCAAGACCTGTGTTGTTCCCTTTTTCACTTGCAAATCAAACATAAACCATTATTGCACTGTATTTAATGCATGGCCTCATTGGGCTCTTTTATCTCAATTTTTTTATGGGTGTCTGTTTTACCGAAAGTCCACACTTTTGTGCGTGTCAGTTTGGTATACATGCCATCAACCCTCACAGTCATATAGCTTTAAGGGCCACGCTGGTATATAGGTAGTATCTGAAACATGCCCAACACGACAGACGGTGATCAACTAAGACCATAGATCCACCCCGAGATTAAATTCAGACAGCTTTGGAAACAACAACAGACTCAAATACAATCAAGCATACAAAGCTCAAAAATTAGTCGTAAACATGTAAGTAACTCTTCCCCAAACCTGTTCTTTAGAACGGGGTTTAAAAGTTAGAGAACTCAGAATTAAAAGCATATCGTTCGTCATCCCCAAACAAAATGAGTACACATAAGTATGAAAAGGCGCAAGTAATTCGTAAAAAACTTGCACATCCCATGAATCACACAATACAAATGCCGGTACAATATTTTTTCACCGGCTCAGGCTTCTCACAGCTTTTGGACTAAAGAACTGGACAGGCTAGATATTTGCAAGAGAAACAGACCTTAAGGAATTAACGATGCACTAGGCTACTTCCAGTTACATAGCAAACAAAACAAGGGCATTAAGTGGATTTACCACTCACAATAGCTGCTCGAAAACTTGGAAAGGTAACTCAGGCTCGACGCTACTGATACTAGGACATAAACAATGAAATAAATGAAAATAACACAAAGGTGGCTAACATACCACCACAGTCACAGTACAAAATAAGAAACAAAAACAAAAAATAGAAAATGCGGAGAATATGAGTGTACGAGACAACATAAGCTAATGATACAGTCGAAACATCCCCAAACCTACACAAGTGCTAGTCCCTAGTAACGAATAGTGGAAAAATAAACGACTGTATAGAGTAACCAACCATAGTGATGTCTCGTTACTGCACTCAACTGGATCCACCTCCGAAGAGTCGGGTCCAGTAGTCCTGCTGCTCCTTCCAAAGCCTCTCCTGCTGCTCCAAGCGCTGGATCTCGGGCTGCTCCCTCTCATCGGCTCGGCGATCCCGCTCCTCCTGCTATTGGTAATGCGCTTCAATGCGTGTATACTGCTCGTCAATGTGCTGATAAGTAGGCAGAGAAGTCCGTGGGACCGGGAGGGGCCAGACTCTTCTTGAGGCGGCGGCGGCTAAAATTGTTGTCTTTGCTGTAATCTCTCAAAATAGTTACAGCATTTGAGATATTGAGCGCACCCTTGGGTCTCGTAGACCCCACAACACAGTACATGGTGATCTTTGGCGATGGCGGTGATGAGGCATGGGAATCGAAACGCTCCCCTCATGATTCTGGAAAGAATCTCCTCCAATATAATATCCGGAGCGTCAACATACTGTCCTGTCATAATGGCTCGAATGATATGAGCGGTGGGAGCTGTCAAGTTGTGGAAGTGGTCGTTTGGAGTCACATTGTACTGGATCATGTGCTGCCACAAACGAATCTCAAGTTTGATACACTGAGCGGTGATCTTGGACTGGTACCTGAAATCCTGAGTGTGATACTCAGGAAGGATCACAAATTCTGCCAAATCTTCCTCGAACAGGTGCCTGGTCAAGTTATCCCCAACATGCTCATACCTTGTATCTCTCTCGATGTTGTCGAACCTCCTGCAATGCAAAAAGGTCCTGATGCTGTCCTTAGAGAATGGGAGCTCAACCCCTCTGACAATCACCTGGCCACCTTCAGACCTGTCATGGAGACTAATGTAAAACTCTCGCACCAACTTTGGGTCGTAGGGCTGCCATTTCCCAAAGAGTATCCCCGATGTAGAGTGCGGATCTTGACATGGAACCTCGGAAGGTCTCATCTGCCATCTCGTTAACATCAAGCGCCTTTCGGGCCGATCTTGGCGTGGCTCACTGTAGTGCTCCACCATATAAGATCTCCCATCCATAGACAGATGAGAGAACTCATCCACAGGTCCTCTCTCAGCCGCTGCTCGGCTGCGCTCTCCTCTAGTGCACTTGTTACATGCTCGTTGAGACATAGTGCCTGCAAACCTACTGTTAGGAGAGAGTAATACGTGGGAAGTGCAAGAAACACATCCTCAAACCTAAATAGTGTTATCTTCTAAAAATAGAGCATCATCGAAAATTCTTCCCCAAACCAATTCAACTTTCCAAATCAAATCAAAATTTCATGCTAAAGACAATATCATAAGAAAAGTCGAACGCAAGCAAAACAAGCACAATGTAGAATATGAACGAGTGGGTAATCAAAAATCAGTCAAATATTGAATTGAAGAAGAAAAATTCAAACAATTCTCAATAAATCATGCAAAGCGTACCACAAGAATCAAAAAAGTAAGGAACGAACAACGGTCAACCACATAAATCGAGCAAACTCGAAATCGAAGGAAGAACGAAGTTTTTTAAGCCAAAGTACCTTTTGAATCTTGAAATTGGATGGGTGGAACTCGAAATTGATTGAAGAATCAAAGAGAGGAGAGAAAATCGGATGTTTTGGTGCAAGAATGGGGTGATTTGGTGGAGTATTGAAGGAGTTTGTAGTTTATTGGGTGTGGAGGAGCGATGGTGTGAAGGGGGAGAAAAGAGAGAGTGAGGAGGAAGAAGGACGATTGGTTTTTTTAAGAAACCCGATCCGCCGCGGTGGGCTTTAGGGCTTGCCGCGGCGAGAATCTGCGAATGTAATATGGGAGAAAAAAAAAAGTTATGCTCGCCGCGGCCCACAGAGAAGTGCGCTGCAGCGAGAATTCCCGAAGCTAATAAAACAAAAGGCTGCCAAGCTCGCCGCGGCGAGCATAACAGCTGGGCCGCGGCGAGTGTAGAAAATTTAAAATTTTCTACTTGCACGAAATGTTTTCATTTTTTCAACCTCGCCTCGTGAGATTGAAACTCTAAGCCGCAGCTAGAGTTCACGAGTTTCCTCATGTAAGTGCAAAGGTCACGCCTCTTCCAAACACAAATAAACTAAAAGAAAACAGATAACCACATTTTTTTTAAAAATAAATAAGTAGTCTAGCAAAACGAAAAATAAAGCAAAGATGCGGAATGAAAAAAAAAGTCGATGAATGTAAAAGCAAAAGGGGGCTTTTGTTCTAAGTTTATCTTGAACAGGTGTATCTTGTTCTAGGTTTCATTATCATCCTAAGTGTAAAAAATTGGGGATTATACAGCTTGGCTTTGCTGATGATCTTATGGCTTTTTGCAGGGCTGACTTGGACTCTGTCAAGTATATTAAGGGTGTTTTGGCTAAGTTTTCCTATATTTCTGGACTGCAAGTGAATCATAGTAAGAGTCATATGTTTTTTGGGGGTATACAGGATGATGTGAAGGATCAGTTTCTTTAGGAAATGGGCTATGCTGAGGGCAGGTTTCCTATTAAGTATTTGGGTGTTCCTCTTCATTCTAGGAGGTTATTGATGTCTGATTATGATGGATTAGTGCATAATTTAACTAGTAGGATTCATGCTTGGGCTCACAGGCATATTAGCTATGCTGGGAGGCTGCTGTTGTTGAAATCTGTTTTGGTGAGTATTCAGAGCTTCTGCGCCAGAGTGTTCTTCTTACCTATAGGAGTGTTACAGAGAATTCAAGGGATTCTGAGGCACTTCTTGTGGTCTGGGGATAGTTCTGGGCTGAGTATCAAGGAAATACTCTCTTAGAATAAAGCAGCTATGAGTGTGTATTTGTTTGCTTTACATAATGAAAGATCCTCTTCTCTCTGGCATAAGTGGATCAGAGTTTACAGGTTGCATAATCAAGGGATTTGGGCTGTTACTTCTAAAAGTAGTGATAGTGTTTGGTGGAAGCATTTGCTGAAGGTCAGAGATTTGATTTTATGTGGCATGCCTGAGTCTACTAGGACCATGTTGATTTGTGCTCCTAAGAAGGTTCAGTTGCAGGCTGTTTATGAGATGCTTTGGCCTTCTGCTCCATCTTGTGATTGGTGGCATCTGGTATGGAATTCTATCTCTGAGCCTAAAATTGCTTTTTATATGTGGTTGTTGTGCCATGACAGGTTTCCTTTGAAGACAAGGTTGTTCAAATGGGGTGTGGTGGACAATGATGTTTGTGTATTGTGTAAGACCTCTATTGAAACTAGAAATCACTTGTTTGGTTCTTGCTCTTTCACTCAATCTTTGTTTGCTGTGTTTTTACCTATTTTATGCATTTCTATCCCTGTATATTCTCTTGATACTATTCTGAGTCTGTTCAGTCAAGCTACTAGGACTAGCTCTAGTGTATACAAGATTAAAGCTACTGTTGTGAGTAGTGTGCTGGCAGGTGTTTGGAGAATAAGGAATCAGGTGATCTTCCAGCAGTTACAGGTCCATGTGCCTTCTATTGTTAAGCATATATGTGCTGATTTACTGGTAAGACTTGATTGTAAAGGGGCTCATGTGAGCGGTCTGGGGTGATTACTCAGTCTTTGAGGAGTTTTTGATGGTGGTTTGGTTGCCTGCTTGTTAGATTTGTTTGATTGGCTTTGTCCTGATTTTTTGTTTTGATAGTTTGGGATGTTTGTTGAAGGAGTGTTGCTATTGTTGGTTGGACTGTTTCATGCCTGGTTTCCTCGTGTTTGAAACAGATTTACCAGGGGTATTCTTTTGCAGATTGCTAGCTGGATGGGTGTACAGGTGTTAGTTGTCTGCCTTTGTAACTTGCGAAGAGTGTTTACAGACGACTTCACTATGCACCATTTAGCGGAGGTGTGTTCTGTCTCTTGCAGGCACATAGTTGAGGATCTGATTCGTTGCTATGCTGGGCACAATGGTTTCCGGGATTTTTGCTAATTATGGGATCGCAAACCTAGTTTGTTGTCTTAGTTGAAATCTTTAGCTTAAATATGGTGTAGAAAGTTTCCTAGATCACGTACCGAGTACGGAGTTTAGATACTTGTTTAGTTGAAGTCATTTACAGTCTCATGTTGAGCTGTTGGCTTGATTTGTTTTGAGCTACTGTATACTCTCTTTGCAAGTTTTATAAAATTGTTTAATTGTGCAAAAAAGGGGGGGGGGGGCTTTTGTTTATATTCGTTAGCTCGACTTCTTCCATGCTGGAGCTAATTGAGCTTGAGGTTACCAGCCTTCTCTGTCCCCATGCTTACTCTTGAGCGAGAATAGGTGTAGAATGGACTGGTGTGTGCTGCAATGTAGTTCCTGGTGTCAACCTATGTAGGAGAATATGATGTGGTGACTGCTTGCAACTCACGTTTCTCACCGTAAATTTGAATAGTACATGTACGGCCATAAAGATCGACTATCATATGAGTAGCCTTGATGAAAGGGCGCTGAAGCAACATATCCTTGTCCATCTCTTTGATCTTCACCTGCGGTGACTCAACAACCACGAAATTAGTCATAAACACATCTCCACCAATGGTTACGGGAACATCCTCAACAACTCCCATGCATTTGCTTCGAGTACCATTAGCCATGGTCACAAAGCATCTTCTCGGTTCTAGACCCTTCAGGTTGAGATCCTCATAAGTCTCGAATGTCATCAAGTTAATTGTAGCCCGATGTCGATAATACATGTAACCTCGGAAGAGCGCCTATCTAAACCAAATCGAAGCTTTTGCATCACTAATGCTCTTCTCTTCCTTTTGGATCAAGCGAGTTGGTCTTGCATTCGCCTTCCCTCCACGGAATCATTGGACGGATGTTATCACCTTGCTTGCTTCACACTGTCTTTGCCTCGACTGGTAACCACCTTATCATGGTTACAAGTGCAAGTCGTAAGAACCGTCTTCACTACTCTTGGCTTGTCAAAAGCTACCTCCACAGCAAGTACCCTATTATTCTCTACAGTCCCAGGGAATTTACCCTTCTCTCTTTGTTGGAAGGCGCCGACCAGATCACCAAGAGTCTTCTCTAACCTCTTTTGCGATTTCTCAATGCTATCAAACCTCTGGTCATTCTTGGTTTGATTCCGCTGTGCTTCTGCCCAGAACCTCTCTGATCTCTCCATGTGAGCTCTAATCTCCTGATGAGCGTTTTGCGGTGCACTAGTAAGCGAAGGAAGCTGCTATCTTTGGACCCTCTTGAAAGCGGAACACAGCGAAGCAGAACTGCTGTGGTGCATTCTCATAGAAGTTACCTCCATAGGATAAATTGGAACGATTTGGGTTGAAGGGTTGCACCTTAGTAGCACCTGTATTCGTTCCCGGATTTGGTTACCAACCACGCCTTTGCACATTACACTTGACAAATAATCTCCGGAGTTGGGTTCTCCCCCATAGTCTCAGGAAGTCTACACATACTAGCACCATGCCCGAAATTACCAAATAGATTACACATCTCATTCACTGGAGCCACTGGTGCAGGGATAATGCCAAGCATCCTCATCTCCTTAATTTGTTCTGCCAATTCAATAGTACTAGGCCCTGGTGTTTCCTCCACGGTTTTTTACCTCAGCTCTCCTTGGTCTACCTCTAGTTCCCTTAAGCTTGGATATAGCAGCAAGCTTCTCAAAAGCCTCATTCAATGCAGCCGGAGATGCCGTGACAATAGAGCCATCCACAGTCATATCCACCATATTCTGTGCTTCCCAGTCGAGTCCCTCATAGAACTTGCAGCATAAATCCATCTCACTCAACCTATGGTGAGGGCATTGAGAGAGTAAGTTTAGGAATCGCTCCCTAGCTTCATAAAATCTCTCATCACTCATTTGCATGAACTTCTCAATCTGCACTTTTCAGGCGCCTAGTCTTTTCCGCTGGATAGAACTTGTTCATAAAGGCCCTGTATAGATCATCCCAAGTAGCTAGAGAACATTCAGGTTGATTCAATAGCCAGCTCTTCGCCTTATCCTGCATACACATAGGAGAAACCTTATTCCTTATTTCCTCATTGAAGCGAATTCTTGTGCCTACGATGGCGAATCTAACAATCGACCCTTGAACTCCTTGAGAAACCGGATAACATCCTCATTGTCCATCCCATAATACTTAGGCATGTCATGGAAGTGATGAGACTTGATCTCCATGTTCCTAGCATTGTTAGAGAGCACAATAGCTGATCCCCCAGCCTTAATTTCACCAGGCTGCATATAGGTCCCATAAGTGATCACAGGGTCCTCAACAGCACCATTGACTCTGGGAGTATTCTCATTGTTGTCACCCATTGGAATAGCTGCTATGTTTTGTCTCCGAAGCTGATGGTAGTGTCTATCGATCTCAGGTACTAGAGGTTGCAAAGGTGTTCCTTGCGATCTTGTACCAGGCATAAACCTGCAAAAAGTTCCTCTACAAAATCAAAAACCTCGAAAAATCTTAGTTTCTGTTAGTGCAGAAATTACAGGTACGTAAAAACAAAGCAAATAAAATATCACACTCACATACTACAGTAGGAATTAATTCCCCGGCAGCGGCGCCAAATTTGATGAGCTCAAATTATACTCTAAAAAATAATTAGAGAATAAGCTGTAGTTGCACACTAAAGCCTAACTCGTGATCGATCTCAGGGAATTAATCAAGCTATGTAGCAGTGAGAATAAACAGATACTTGCCTGTAACAGTTGATGGATGGTTTGGTTATACTTCTAACTAGTTTAACTAAAGCTAAGATTACGATTAACAATGAGAGAAAGATGAATACATCAGCAAGATCCAATTATGCTAATTCGAACTAGGGATAACACTCATATTTGTCACACGGTTGTTTGTCGATAAATCAATCAATTCGATTCAACCAATTGTTCTTAGAATATATTATACTGGAGAAATCGTGAGTCGTCAATTCATGATCCGTAAACATGAACAATTTAGAGAATTTAATACGGACTTATCGAATTGAAGGTTTTTACGAAGATTTTATACGAGACTACCTATATGAGTGATTCGATAAACCCTAGAACGAATATGCATAATCTTCACATACTACTGTATTCAAGGGTGTTTAGCTACTCATACGTGAGATTTGTACGCAAGGATTCATGGTAATAATCATATGAAACATAGATATGAAACTCACATGCAATAACATACAATTGATCGATAAATATAAAGAGCGAATTGCAAAGAAGAAAGCGATAGAAATCGATACCAATAATTACGATGAGTAAAATCAATGAATAATCGAAGCTCGAAGAATGTCTCAATGTTAATATACGAATCTAGGAGCTCTCTTCAAAAACTAGGTTAAAGAAGTATGAGAAAGAGAATCGAATTCTAACATTATAAGGAAAACAAAATATTTCATGAGGCGCCTCTACATTGCGGCTCGCTTAATAGATCCGCTTGGCGAAACCTTCTTTATCGGAGATATATATAATTTGCGCACACCATGAGGGCATAACAACGGACATGGCGAGCCTCTCTTCTCGAATTATGTAACCCAGCGAATCACGCATGGCGAGCGAAGCCAGGCGTGGCCGAACTAGTCAGTTTTGGTGTTTTCTTTCCTACTTCTTCTATACGACGAGGCGGCCTTCAAGAATACTTCGGATTGCGATTTCTTCACTTGATTCACATCTAGCAAAGTCGTCATTACTCCAAACGTACCTAAAGGACAAAAACCTACAAAACACAAACAAGGAACCAAGCATTAAAAACGCACTAAAATAATATAAAACTAAGGTCAAAGACTAATAAAAGACGCACGGATCTCCCAGCTCAAATTTGAATTGGACGAGACCAAGGGAAGCTTGGATTGGTCGGATCATTTACGGCCTTCAAGTTGTTCCTGGATTCCAAAAATATGATGCTAGACAACTTGAAGTTAAATGCGTCTTTGGGCCGTGAGAGATTTTATGGCGTCAAACTCTTCGAGATACTTCATGGCGGGCAGTGACGAGGCTTTAAAATTTGGAGGGCTTCTCATCCGCCATCAGCCAACTTCAAGGGAAGAAGCTCGTTCTGGGCGAGTACAATTGGAAAGAAGAGGGCTTGGATCCTGCCATTGGTGCCAAAGGAGTCCCGTTCCCCAGAGAAACTGTGCCGGACGAGCTACTTGGAGCGGATGAGTTCGTGGAGTGTGTCACATGCGAGGGTGATGTGGAAGTAACGAATGGCATACCATTTCTCCCTGGATTTGTGCCTACAGCTTTGGGGAAAGTATGCTTCTTGCCTTTCAAGGAGAACTTGGCCTTCATGAAGAGTTGGTACGCTATGCATTTCGGGTGCTAAAGGATCCGGACTATGATCTGTTTGAAAGTGCCCGGGCATCATTCGCGAAAGATTCAGCATCAAGGATCGCTCGTACCGCTGTCGGTGTCTCTGGGACCAACAATGCAAATGTCAATGCTGAGCAGGGCGCGGACGTTACCAATGCTGATGCTTCCATTGTAAATCCCTCTGCTACTGATGCTTCCATGGCCAATCTTTCCACTGTGATTCCTCCGAGCTCGGAAAATGCAGGCCCCACGAATAATCCACCCGAAGAACCTTGAAGAATCCGGGGTATGCCCTGAGAACATGTAACTACTGAATTCTGATCTTTTGATGGCACGGAACGTTGCCAAGTACATTGATATTACTCTTGTCGTTGTCATATATTTTTCCGCACAATTATCTGTTAGGTTTAAGATAATTTTGTCTTGCTCCGTTTATCTTTACTTGATAATCTTGCATGAATTATCCAACTGTTGGATACTCGGACTTGTTTCGAATCCGTATGATAGACATCCGTAGTAGTAAGTCAGATATCTGCAATAATTCGTACAATCCATTAATGATGAACCATAAACTTATCTTATCTCAGATGTATGGACAAATCCAAAGTAGCATTGCTTGCTAAGGGGGGATCTGGTCGTTTCGACTTCCAAGGACTATTGGCGGTCGGATCTCCGTACAATCCATGCATGGGATCCGTACGAGGACTCAAAGGTATGGTGATATTGTAAGAAATTCCACCATACTGAACCATTTTGTATTGTGCAGGTACATCAGACTCTTGGTGTTCCCGGAAGTGATGACCATGGGGAATACTTTCCGGATGGAGGAATAATCTCGACGGAAGATGACGTATCTCCGGAGATTTTCTGTACAATTTATGTATTGTAACTGTAGATCCGGATAAAGATCCGAGGTTGTAGGGTAAAAGCGATGTTATGTACACTTTGTTTTGTATATGAATAAAATTCATTGCTTGCTTCTTTGTCACTGAATACTAAATTTGATTCTGAATTGAAAGATAGAAGTTGTATTGATTTGGGAAATTCAATTACAATGAAAGGCATGTTGATGACAAAGAGTAGCAAAAAACTTAACTGCAGGGGTTCCGTGTAACAAAACGGCCTCCTAGACAAAACACAGGAGTAACCATCGGACAGAGTTCCGTGCAAGAAACCCTAGTCGTAGAACTTTTGAAGGTTCTTTGCATTCCAAGGGCGTTTCAGTGCACGTCCGTGATCATCCTCTAGCTCGTAACTTCCATTCACTCTTGCTCCAATTATCTTGTAGGGTCCCTCCTAGTTGGGTTTGAGCTTTCCAACATTGCTTAAGATATCAGCTCGGTGGAGTACTAGGTCTCCGACCTGCAGGTCCTTCTCATGGATATTCTTGTTATAGGCCCGGGCTGCAGTGGCCTGATATCTATGAACATGAGCCAATGCCTCGGATCTTTTCTGATCTAGCATATCAAGATCATAGCTCCGAGCCTCTTGAATGTCAGAGTCATTATACCCTTGGATCCTCATTGTCTCTCTGACAATTTCATTTGGTATGGCCTTAGAGCCTTAAACGAGCAAATGGAGTTTCTCTTGTGGTATCCCGTCTTTGTGGTGCGATGAGCCCAAAGTACACCATCTAAGTCGTCCGCCCAGCTATCTTGCGAGGTTCTCAAACGCTTCTCAATGATCTTAACAATTGTCTTGTTGGTGGACTCAGCTTGTCCATTTGGCTGGGGGTATCCGACTGAGGTGAATCGTTGCTCAATCTTGAATGAGGTTAGCCATTCCTTGAGCCTGCTACCAGAGAATTGAGCTCCATTATCCGAGACAAGGATTCTCGGCAATCCGAAGCGACAAATGATGTTCTTCCAGATAAAAGCCCTCACTCTGCTTTCCGTGATAGTGGCAATGGCTTCTGCTTCTACCCACTTGCTTAAGTACTCTACTGCCACAATCAGAAACTTTCTCTGTTGGGTTCCTCTTGGGAAGGGTCCGACAATGTCGATACCTTGATCAAGCGGACGTCTGATGGTAGCGGAATCATTGGATGTGTCGGACGATGTGGGATATTGGCGTAATACTGGCAATCAGGGCAGTTTCTGTCAAAGTTTGTTGCATCCTTATTAATTGTAGGCCAATAATAGCCTTGTCGGATAATCTTGTGGGCCAATGTCCGTCCTCCTGAATGACTTCCACAACTTCCTCTGTGTATCTCTTCCAGCACAGTGCGTGCTTCTTGTGGATCAAGACATCGCATGTGTATGCCAGTGAAGGATGTCTTGTAAAGATCCTCTCCAAGTATAAAGTACCTATTTTCTCGGCATTCCACACTTCTCGATTCCTTCGGATCAGATGGCAAAGATCCGTCCTTCAAGTAATTGTAGATATCAGTCATCCAGTTCCTACTTATACCAATGGCCATGACGGATGGGGTAGAACTCATGAGGGATGAATCCTTGACTGTGAGCAGATAACTCTTCTAGTATCAAGGGCAGCTATTGCGGACGCATACTTAGCCAAAGTATCCGCTCTTTCATTCCATTCTCTGTCGAACTTTTTGAGAGTAAATTCCTCAAAAAGGCTTACTTCTTGCTAGAGTAACTCGAGGTACTTGATCATCGAGAGACCCTTAGTGGCTAAAGTGCCAAAGAACTGCGCCTCAACTAATTGAGAGTCCGTGTAAGCCTTAAGCCTGCGAACTTGCAAAGACTTAGCTATCGCAACTACCACCTGTGATGCTTCATACTCAGCCTCATTGTTTGTCACCTTAAAATCCAGTGAGATGGCATAATCGAGTTGTGCTCCATCGGGGCTTTTGAGATAAATCCCAATGCCTCCCATCCGTCCAGTGGATGATCCGTCCACCTCCAATGTCCAAACATCGGTTGGTTCTTCCTAAGGTTGTTCGACTTTCGACACTTTCTTTGGTTCTTCCTTTGTCTCCTTTTCGGAACTTGGGGTGGCTAGTCCGTGAGGGACACTATCAAGGAGAAACATGTGATTTACCCGAGATTCTTCCCAAGTCGGTATCCGAGAATGATTGATTAACTGAGCATCCTCAAAGTTCTCCAAACCTATTCTTGAGGGAGTTGTCTTGCCTTTGATGGTCTTGACTATCAAGCACTCGAATGTCTGCTTGTCCGAGGTCTTTTCAGAATCCGTTTTAGGATAATCTGCCAAAAAGTCCGCAATGACCTGAGCTTTCTTGGTTGTCGGAGCCTGATAGCTAATATCATATTCACTCAGTTCAATCGCCCATTTTGAGAGTCGTCCGGACTGATCCAGCTTCCAAAGGACCTGTTTCAAAGGTTCCGAAGTTAGAACAACGATCTTGTGAGATTTAAAGTACGGTTTCAACCATCTTGCAGTGTAAACCAAAGGCGTATCGATCTTTTCAATCTTCGTATCTTGTTTACGCTTGACAAAGGGCTTTACTAAGATAGTAGATTGGCATATGATCATGCTTTGAACCCGTACTAGGGCGGAACTCATTGCCTCTTAAATGGCTAGGTAGAGGTAAAGTGGTTCTCCATCCACAGGCTTGGAGAGTAATGGAGGGGAATGGATGTTGGTCCAGATAACGACAAAGTAAAAGACTAGAGCGGGGGGTGAATAGTCTTTTAAACTTTTGTCGATAAACGATTCTCGAAGCGGGGTTTCGATACTTAAATCGAACACGGAAGACTTTAAGATAGGTAAGTGCGAAACAATAAGTAAGTGTGTGCTTTCTTTGAAAGATAAATCTGAGAAAGGTAAATAACACGGCAAGTATAGTGGTATACGGAGGTGGCGTAATCCTCCAGCTAATCCACTTGGTCTTTACGAGACCTAGAATTCACTAGAAACGATAATTGAGTTCACCTTACAATAATCCTATTCTAAGATTCCTAAACAAATGGTTCCCAACCAAATGTTCCCCCAGTTATTCCCGACTCCTGAGCTAAGTACTTCCTCTACTCGAGATAACCTTGGAGTTATTCCGATTTCCCAAATCAAGTACTTCCTCTACTCACGCCTTGATGGTGTTGGTTATAAGGTTTGTCGAGAGGCTTCTTGTATAACTTTTCGGTTATGTTTCGGAGAGCTTAATAGAACAAGACTACTTAATACACTTGATGGGTGTATGGCAATCGCTCTTCTTGACCCAGTAATTGATGTCCGATTACGGAGAATGAGCTTGAAAGGTTGTCGATAGTTCGACTCTTTCACGAATAACAATCTCTTGTTAAGGTTCGGGACAACTTAGAACTACTAGTGACTCTTGAAATGCGAAAGCTTTCAGAAAGGGTAGTAGAGTGCTTGAGAGAATACTTTGCTAGATTGTAAGTTTGCAAGTTAGATCGTTCTTTGGTCGTTGTATTTCTCAGCATCTAAGTGTGTGATATTTATAGATGAATTAGAGAGTCGTTGGGATGTTATCCGTTAGACACTATTCAAATTCAGTCTATACTTATCTTGAAATGAGTACTCAGAAGTCCTTGTCTCATATCTCAGAGAGGACTGTGCTTTAGCAGCTTTTCTGCCGATGCAATTAATGCACATGTACTATTTCTTGTCCTTTAGTCTTCAACGGATACATTAGCCTTTCTGATGGCTTGCATGCTCCATACTCATGATGTCATATGTTCCAGAATCATGTTTCAAAAGTAACTAAATGCACTTAAGAAAGGATTAAGGACATAGTCTTTCCGAGTGAGACTAAACCTTGGTGTCTTCATAAATCTTGTGCAATCTCCGGTCTTGTAATCTTCAGAAAAGCTCCATTGCTAGGATTGATCTTCATGGTCTTCTTGGAAATAAAAATTACATTCAGAGACCTATAATCCTAATACAAGATTAACTAGACTAATCATACTCAGTGATTTCCTCTTTTACAATGTTCAAGTGAACTAAGAGTACTTAATCACCTTTCTGGCAAAGATAAGAACATGTGATGAATGATCAAAATACTATGAGATATTCTAACAAATTTCCCCTTTTGATGGGTCATCCATGACTATCTTTTAAATTCCTATTACAAATTTGTAATCACGGAAGAAAACAATCCTCCACTTAATCATTTCAAATGATATTCAATTTTAGTTGAATTAAGTGCGAGAAAGTAAGCATCAACCAAATCACAAGAAGTGATCTTTCTTTGATAAGTTGTCATCTATTATAATGTTTACGAGAATATGATCTTGAAGAATCAGTTCTGAGTGAGATGCAACTTTTACGGATAGAAATTTAGAAACAATCGGCAAGATTACAAAAGTAACAAAACATACTAAGTAAATTAGAACAACGGGAGAGTCCAAGCTCAGTAAACATTCTAAGATACTAGTCTTCAAGTCTTCAAAATAACTTGGGTTGAAACCTCAAGTTCTTGACACCCTTCTGGATCGATTGACATAATCATCCACTTTTACGCATTCTTGGACATAGTCATAAAGTCCTTGACGGAGAGTTACATCTTTACGGACAAATCACATATTTCTTGGTAACTCTTGCCAAGTTTATGATTTTCCTCGAAAATGTTTGACCAGTATTTTCCCAGACCCGGGCATGAGTACTTGCGGTGAGATAGGTTGAAATATTTGTATATTTCTTCCGGATAGTGTATATCATCTAGGTATTCATCGATGTCATATAGAATGACTCATAGGTTGAAACTCCTAGTTTGTTCTTCTTCTTTGTAGCTACCATCCATTTTACGTACCTTGTGTACATCATCGGGACTTTAGGTAAGGACGAGTGAAGGAGGTCCATCTTTACGGCATCGTTTCTCTTCTCTACTTCAAAGTTTAGCAGGGCATGAAGGTGCTCAGTTTTAGCAATTAAGCTTGCCTTCTCTCCATTCGATGTCTGGTTGAGGATGGGAGTTGGAAACTTATCATTGACAAGTAAATGTTGTAGTTCGAATCGATACCCTCTCTTGTTGAGAATGCACCTATGAAGACTCTTCATTACTCGTCTTCACATATTCAATGTGGACATCGGTTGGCTTTTCTTGAAAAATTTCTCATTTGTTACATGGTAGGAATCCCTTCTTGATTTTTACATTGGGTGGCCTTACATCGGAGATCCTCTAACCTTTTCTTCACCTTGCCTTGAAATTTGTCTTTGGTGGAAGTTCCTTCTATTGACTTGGTATTTCGGAAGGAGTTACGGCTGCCAAAGCATTCTTTGAGGAGGAGATTGTGAGGTGCTTGCTTGCCTTCTTCTCTTGTGAAGTGGATGTTCATACATGTCGATTCATCCTCATCATCATCATTGAAGTTCAACAATGGAGGCTTGCGACTTTCTTGGTCTCTCACTTCTCCTTCTTCTTGGTCTTCTCCTTTTTCGGGAGTTATTAGTTGTTCCTTACGAGATCCTAAGGGACTTGGTTCCCTAGTCACCATACTTCTCGATATACATTTGGTTGATCTGGAACAACTTCTTCAGCGGGGCATCTCCGGTGTTCTTGATGACGAGTTGACTTGAGGAGGGAGGCATAGATTGTTTTCTCTTTCTTCCTCTGCCTTTCTGAGGCATCTCTTCTTCTTCCCCCTTAGTCATGAATGACTGACTCATAATGGCATAAGCTTGGAGAGTGAGTCAAAGTTTTACGGAGATTATTGTGCACCTGACCAATTCTTGGATTTCTTTCTTGACTCGTGGTTACCTTAACTTGGTTCTGCTCCTTTATTGAGCTCTTCAAGTGGCCTAAGAATGGCGTTGGCTTGCAGAACAGCATGGCTGGCTTCATTGAGTGCTGCATTAGCATTGTTACAATCCTCATCCCTGACCAACCCTAGGTCTTTCGGAGAGAGAGCTATGTTGGTTGCTCTGATGAAATGTATGACGATGACTTCATCTCTTCTGGGACGGATTTTAGCATACGTGTCTTGAGCAATTAGTGTCTTTGAGTTCCAAAAGATACTATTTACGGCACGGTGCTCTTCACTTCTTGAACTACTTAGTGCGAGAATATATGAGGAGCAAGTAGAGCTCTCTTGTGTTGAGTGACAAGTCTCTCATCTTCTGCGTCGATAATCAAGTTTTGGTTGTTTCGACATCACTCTTATTATCTTTTTCTTGAATAGTTTGGGATTGTCAACCTTTTACGCTTTCCATCAAGTGTCTTTGGCCTTACGAGAAGATGTAGAAGGTCTTTACGATGCGATCTCGCATCATCTTCTTCATCATCATTGTCATCCATGGCATCTATTTGGCATTGTGTGACAACAATGGCATCTTTTAGATTTCTTTGCTCATCTAGGGCGCTTGATTCACAGGTGTTAGTTTCTTTGAGCTTTTAAATTTTGGCTTCTTTTTTATCAACAAGAGCTCGACACTCTAAGTTGATTCTCTTTTCTTCTTCCAACACCTTTCTGAGTTGTTCAATCCACGAACTTCGGTGGGATATCTCTTCAAGTATATCGTTACATTACCTTTGTTGGGTTTTCGATGAGACTTTGAAGGTGATGATGATGGGCTTCGAGCATTGGAAGGAGTGGCCTTTTCTGCACTTCCTTTGCTAACTTTCTGAATTCCGCCGTTTCCAGGTTGGGGATCATCATTCTGATCATCATCATCATCATCCTTCTTGTTTTCTTGACTTGGATGCTCAGAAGGGGGTACTTGATAATCATTCTCGTCCATTTCTTCTTCATCTTCTGAAATCAAGTTGATCACATTTGGGAATGTAATCATTCTCCCATTCACTTCTTCTTGCTCAGCTGGGTAAGTAGTGAGCTTACTAGGTAATGCAGGATGGGTTACCATCTGCTCTTGGGTTTGAGCATCCGCAGTTTTAAAATCTGCTAGAAGTTTTTGTGCTACTTCATGAGTGAAGTCTTCATGCATCAGATTGGCAAAAGAATAAGACTCTGTTGGGAACAATGCATGGATGTAGTCTTCAGTTGGGGCTATTGCTCTCTTTTACGGGACGTCGATTACTCGTGCTATTTCGGAAAATTGACCTTTACGAGTTTCTACCATTAATGCGAAGCACTTTAGATGTTTCTTGAGAGTGTCCTTCTGGAAAGCCTTGAGTAAATCAACTGGCACAAAACTTTGAGCTTGAAAGAAAGGGATCAAGTTAGTTTTGTTCAAACCACTTGAGTTGGTATCTGTGTGCAAAAGTAAGCTTTCTGAGCATACCTGTGTAGAAACACTAGGCTCATTTGCTTGGACTTTAGCTTGTTTGGGAACAGAGGCCTCAGATACCTTGTTGTGAGGAGAAGTCTGATCCTCAGCATCCTTTCTTTCTGATTGAACCTGAGAAATAGAATCAAATATGTTTAGAAACTTGTTATCAGAAAAGATAAGTGGAAAAATGCTTTCTGAGACTTCACTTACTTCCAAGTGAGGAAGCTCAGTGGCATCTTCTCGAAACCTTGGGGTTTACGGAACCTTTCTTGAATCTTGCTTGTCGTGATTTGATTTCTATTGGAGGAGTTTTCAAGAATTTTCTCCTTCAATTGTTCTTATTTGAGCTGTAAGAACAAACATAAGAGATTTAGTAGTGGGATTTCGAGCATTCTTGAAGAAGATTATTCTTGAGTGCTTACCTTCTCATCGAAGGCTCGATAAATGCTTCTTGAGCTTTTCACTGGATTTTCTTGGTTTTGGAGTGTTGGTCCCTCCACCACTACTTCGTCAGTTAGAGCCTAAAGTAAGACAAAAAGAAATTTAGAACACAAGATATTAATTTTTCAAGCAAGCTATTTCTTATTCAGAGATAACTTAGCTACCTGTAGAACAGGCTCTTCTTATTGTTCTAAGGTTGGAGAAACCTCTTCTTTATTCCGAAGGGTGGATGATTAACTTCCCCACGAAAGTTTGTCTCGATATGGCTGAAAAGAGTCAGTGATCATTGATCTTTTGGACTTGTGGTGAATCCACGGTCTCTCTGTGCTCATTGTTGTTCTTCTCTGTAGTTTCATTACGAGTCTCCATCTCGGTTTGATCCCTTACGAGAGTTGAGCTCTCTCGGAAGGTTGAGAACTGTTAAAACGGGGTTTTCTTGACAATATTGAGTCTTTGGTATTGTGAATGTGGAAGCAATGTAATTATCTTCCATCATTCTATCTTCCTCACCGGGCCTTCTTCTTCTGCTTGGCGGAGGGCTCTTATCTTTACGAAGAGCTAAGTTTGATGCTCCTCCTTGGGTCTCAAGCTTATATCTTTTGAAACTTTATTGCGATTACTATATAAATCCTCGAATCAACATTACGTGTTGGCGAGACCCGTCTATGATATTTCTATCATCTCGGAGAGTTACGGAGCAATCTGTTTGAGGATTCTTGGGGCTTCTGAGGCGCCTTTACAGGCGAACAACATCTTGAGACCTTGTCTCGGAAGGTTGTGCCTCTTGAATGTTTATGGACTTGGAGGTCCTTTTGCCTTGAGCCCTTTTCTTTTGGCGGTGGAGGTTTAGCTTGAGCTTGCTGAAACCTCCTCACCTTCTTGTGTAGTTTCTTGACCTTTACGTACTTGCTCAACAATTCTCTCCTTTTCTTCAAAGTGTATGCGAAAAGGAGTTGGTGGTTGGATTTCTTGTTTCTCTCTAAGAGTAATCCCCATGGTTTCGAATGTAACATATCCACGAGACGAAAGTGCATATTGGCTTTTGGCTCGCAAGGACATTGATGATTTTGGGCTCAAATTCCTCCATATGTCGAGAATTTGTTGAGCGTACTTCCCCAATTGAAGTGGGTTTCACGCCTTCATTCTTACGGTTCAAAGATGCATCATCATCCGTCTCTCCATACTTATGGTCTACTCCACCTTTGTTGCCATCAAAGCAGCGGACGGGATGAGAGCGAAAGTACTCGGTGTTTACGAAGATGACATTACGATAGCTTTCAGAATAAAGTCTCTGGGCAACATTTGCATTTTCAACTGGATTGCCTCAAAAAGTTCTTTGGCGCCTTGAATCATTGAGGCTTCCTTGATGTTGATATCTTGATAGTTCCTCGATTTTCAATTGGAACAATTTGCGAGAAAGCCTTGCGATCGAGAACAATTTCTTGTCCTTGGACTTGATGCATGTACTTTTCTTCTTTATCATTCACAACCTTTGTGAAGATTTTGGAGTTGTTGTAGAACTCCGGTACATCCGATGTGGATAGGCCCTTTGAGTGCGGAGATAAAAACCTGTAGATATGGGAATTCTTCAACATCCCAATATCTGGTTTTGAAGGTATAACTGCTGGTACATATTTCTTCACTAAGAATGCTCCCCAATTCATTTTATGACTAGGGTTCCAGTCCGAAGGGGTGAATTCTCCCAGAAGGCGTTTATTCAACACCTTAAGTTCTTTTCCTCCTTGCTTTTCAGCAGGAGTAGATGATCCGGCCTTAGGGTTCTTGGTGGTCATCTTCTTGGGTGCCATCTCTTTATATAAAGTTTTGAATAAGTGGTTTTGCAGAAGGATTTTGCATAAGTAATTGAGATTAGTTTATCTTTTCAGAAGACTAAGCACAAAAAGTTGAGTTCTGAAGGAGGTTTGCGAAATCTTGAGAGATTTTGCTATTTTGATCTGAAGTTTGAAATTTGGATTTGGTAAAAGTGTTTTCTTTTGCCCAATTCCTATATATATAGCAGATAAAACATACATAGATACATACATATATTTGAATATGAATCGTGTCTTTGCATCTGCATAGGCGTGAATCGTCCTTTGTACTTCATTAAATGCTTAGTGGGCCGCGTCTGAATTTCTAAGCAGACATTACTTGCTTTGTTTTAATCTCGGCGTTGAGATCAAGCGTTTATACATCGAGGGCTTATATTGAATATCTTGTAATGATATCAATCAACAAATGGTAATGCGCCGACTTGATGGATTTTTAATATGCTACATTGATTGTGTCACTAAGTAAAGAGTGAGAACACTTTGATCGTTTGAGCTTATCATTCTGAATGTCAAGTCCTTATCTATATATTGTTTATCATGAAAATGGTAAAAATACAAGACATTGGATATGTTTGACTTACAGAACTTATACCTTTTGGGCTTTGTGTGTCTTTTCTCTTTATGACTAAATAGTTTCTGAATTGAGAATCGAAACTTGATTGTTTGAATGTATTTGACCCACTCTAAGTAAGTAAGTTCTAGTCTTATTTACTCATTAAGTGTGTACCAACCTTTGCCTTTCTGGATACCCATTCCAGAAATGTTTTGCCTTTCTGAGTGTTGCTACTCAGAAACCTTTGCAACACTTCTTAACAACTTGGCTTTACGAGAGCATGTTCTCGAGGCACCTTCTTTTCTGCTTACTCGGACTTTAGAGATTCGGGACATTTTGGTCCTTAGGCAACTCCATCAATCCAAGATTATGTCTTAAGGTCAAGAACCGGCTTTCTTGTAGGGTTTGGTGAAGATATCGCAAGTTGGTCTTACATGCAATCTTGAGTATCTCTATATTGCCTTTTCAACATGGTCTACGATGAAGTGGTGTCTAACATCAATGTGCTTTGTTACGGCATGGAACTTGGGATTACGTGTGATTGCAATATCACTTGTGTTGTCCTGAGAAAATAGGAGTTTTCTCTTCATTGAGTCCATAGTCTACGAGTTGTTGTTGAATCCACATAATTTGTGTTGCACAACAACGGTGACAATATATTGACCTCTGTGGTAGAAGTTGCAATTGAGTTTTGCTTCTTGCTAAACCATGAGATAAGTCTTGTTCCCAGATACTGACAAGTTCCTGAGGTACTTTTCCTATCAAGCATTGATCCAGCATAGTCGACATCGAGTAACCGATGAACTCAATCCACCTTCTTTAGGATACCACAAACTACACATTTCTTGTACCTTTCACATACCTTAATACTTTCATAGCAATGTTGTAGTGTGATTGCATTGGATTTGTTTGAAATCTAGCACACAAGCGCATATTGAATATCTGATGCCTTGCGATGGGTAAAGTAGTGAACCTATTAATTTCCTATACTTGTGTTCTTGAACACTCTTATCGATTCGATATAGGACATTTTGGTTCCTATGCTCATAGGTATCTTAGCATTCTTTTCAGAGGGCTTAAGATTGAACTTTGTGAGCATGTCTTTTGCATACTTTGTCTGACTAATGAATATTCCATCATTGAGTTGCTTGACTTGCAATCCTAGGAAATAGTTCAATTCTCCCATCATGCTCATCTCAAACTTATTTTTCATGAGATTTGCAAAGTCATCACAAAGTTGCTTGTCCTTAGATCCAAATATAATATCATCAACATATACTTGAACTAAGAGCAGTTTCCCATCATGATTTAAGGTAAATAAAGTTTTATCAACTTCACCTTTCTTGAAACCACTTCCCAGAAGGTATTTGGCCAAAGTATCATACCATGCTCTTGGAGCCTGTTTCAGTCCATATAGAGCTTTCTGTAGTTTATAGACCATTCTACTTTCCGAGGAAACTTCAAAACCAGGTGGTTGTTCAACACAGACTTCCTCAGCAAGTTCACCATTCAAGAATGCACTTTTGACATCCATATGATAAACTTTAAAGTCTTTATGAGCTGCAAAGTCCAGAAAGAGTCTTATTGCATCCAATCTGGCAACTAGTGCATATGACTCATCAAAATCTAAACCTTGATGCAGGTGAATCCTTGAACCAACCTTGCTTTGTTTACGGTTATTTCACGATTCATTCATCTTGTTTACGAAAACCCACTTGGTTCCAATCACGATATTCCTTCTACAAATGGAACTAGTTTCCGGACTTTGTTTCTTTCAAGTGATCGACTCTTCTTGCATTGCGGAGATCCGATCTTGGTCTCTTAATGCTTCTTCAATAGTTTTAGGTTCAATGTTTGAGATGAAACATCGAAAGAAGAATTAGCATTTTGGATATTGCTCTCTAGTCCTAACACCTTGATTGATTGGTCGATCCATCCTTTGAGGATGATCCTTGATCCATCTCATCATGGGTTTGGGGCTAGTAAGTCGACATCTATGTGATCTGAATGTGAATCACTATGATTATGACTTGATACTTCTTTAGTATCTATGACATTTTGTACCACAGGAGGGCGTTGAATGTCTGACACTTGCTCAGTGTGAGGGCTTTCTGGGACATGCCTGTCAGAGAGGTCATTTCCAGAATTAGCTCTTTGATGAACATCTTCAGTTTCCATTTCTGGAATTTTCATAGGAAATTCTTCATCATGTCTAAGAATCATCTGGTTGTTACTAGGCATTTCATGCTTTTCTTCGTCAGAGTCATCCTCTCTTTCCATAATGATGTTTTTCCTTTCTGAGGGTTCTTCTTCAGAATCCTTTAACATTAGTTCCTTGAACCTTTACGAGAGTTCATCATCGAGGGTGATTTCTTGCTTTCTTCATAGAATCTGACATGAGTGATTCTTGAATCTTCTTTGTTCTTTTGTTGTAAACTCTGTAAGCTTTGCTATTCATAGAATAACGAAAACACTCCTTCATACGCCTTTAGTTGAAATGTTCTTAGATACTCTTTTCCATTGTTAAGAACAAAACATCTACAACTAAACACTTTCGGATGTTTAATATTAGAGTCTACCAACGAGAGCTCATAAGGGGTCTTGTCATGGTGTTTGTTTATCAAACATACATTACGAGTGTAGCATCTTTGTGTTCTGACTTGACGATAAACTTCACTTATTTGATGTCATGACATTGTCCTTCTTTGCTTCTTTAAGGGTTCTATTTTCCTTTCTGCAACACCATTTTGTTGTGGTGTTCTTCTGAGAGGAAAGTTGATGGTGTATACCTTTATTGGTACAAAACTCCTTTATGTCTTGGTTGACAAATTGATTACCATAGTGCATTACGATTCTGGATACCTTGTCATTTTCATGACTTCAAGCTTATTTAGCAAGTTTGGTATCTCCACCTAGCATGATTTATGCTTGAAAGACAACCCAGTGAATCTTGAGAAGTCATCTGACAACAAGACCATACTTCTTTCCTACATAACTAATTCTGAGATGATTCAAAAGATCCATGTGTAATAGTTGCGTGGTCTAACACTTAGAGTGTCGATTTTGGACTTGAAAGAGATCTTAGATTGTTTCCCCATCGTGAGGGAAGCAGATACCATCCTTTACGAAGATGTTTTGGGAAGGCCGACTACTAACTCTTTCTTGGCAAGTTTGTTGAGTTTTGAAATTCAAGTGACTCATTCTTTTGTGCCATAACGGTGCTCTTACGTGACTGATTGACTCACCATGAGACATTCTTGATTGTGGCGAGATGCAATCGGCAACATAAATTTGCCTTACGCCTAGCAACCAAGGTATGCTTTGACTCATTTTCAATAAGTTTGCAATATTTTGCTTTAAATTTCTGATAAATCCCTTATGCATAAGCTGGCTCATGCTAAATAGATTGTATTTCAAACCCTTAACATATGTCGTCGGTAATTGTTAAGGATCCCAATTTAGCGTTGCCAAATCGAGAGAGGATTTAATTCTCCTCGACAAATCGATATACGGTCCATTGTTGCAAGCTTTGTAGTTGACGGTTGCTTTGTCTCTGTCATGTGCTTTCGCATCCACTATCAAATAGCCATTGAGCCTTAGTCGAGGCGTTACGCACAAAGCGAAGCAGGAGTTAGGTTCTTGCCTCGGAGATAGAACCACTTAGACTAAACATTCTTCGGTAGGAATCCACATTTTAGTGAATTTCTTGGGAGTTTGTTTTGTCTAACTTTATCGAAGGAGAAGCAATAGAATCGTAATTTTGATCTCAATCTTCCTTCTTGAGGTGTTTCTAGGTGTTCCTTTTGGTGCTTTACGGACCACAGGTTTAGGATTGCTTTTGACAAACTTAGACTTTCTGCGAGTTCCTTCTAGCTTTGGCATTCAGTTTTCGGTGGTTTGAGATTTCTTCCATACATTTTATTGCTACATGCAACATCGATATGCCATTGTTCTTGTCCTTCCTTATATTGTTGTAAAGGACTTTTCCAATATACGATGTGATGCCATTTCGAACACCTTTGGCTTTACGAATGCGGTCTTGAAGCCTTACTAGTTTCTGTAGTCTTTATTTTCATAAAATGGTACGATGAATTTACCTATTCGGCAATTCTTCCTTTCCTAGTAATATGGCAATGTGGATGGCTACATATCGAGGGTTGTATTTCTTTTGGAAGCTTCACCACAAGTTTCTTGTGAACTTGTTGTTCTTTCATAGGTTGGGTTGCTACTTTCGCCTTGTCAACTACCTTAGCTTTTTAACCAATGCTATAGGTGGTTGAAGAACCATCTGTTGACTTTTACAAAATTGACCTTTCATCACTCTTCTTGAGAGGAGATGAATTACTCGATTGTTCATCAAGTCGAAGCCCACCTTTCTCGGAGGATCTCGGATATGATTGAACCTCGGTGAGAGTGTCACTAGCCTTTGCATAAGATTGGAAGGATAGCTCTTTCTTTGAAGTTCCTCATTCTCGAAGCGACTTTATCATTTTCTTATTAAGTTCATCGAGGCTAGTTTGTGAAAATTTTCATTTCGGATATGTCGATTTTGAAGGGCTATTTGGCGCTCTTGTTCTCGAGATACTGGTTGGCTCGAAACCTCTTTTCAAGAGTTTCTTTGCTTTCCTCTAAATTACGGTTTTGGATTGTGCTTCCGAAATTCTTTCTCATAACGATCAATTCACTCTGATTAACTCGGATCCTCAATTCCATCATCACTCTCATAGTCTGAAATTGTGAAATGTTTGTTACCTCATCAGCCATAAGACACATTTCAATGTTGGAGATGTCGGACCCGACAATCTCGACAACTCCACATTTCATTCTTCTTAAGGCGAAGTAGATTCGTCGTGGGTGATTCCACACAATTCTGGTGATGGTAGGTTTGAGTTATCTGAATCTCCATCTTCAGAATCTGTCTCAATATCTAGAGCATCAAGTTGGATTTGAATCTTCTTCCTTTCTTCAGTCAGTAAGGCCCTTTGATTTCTTTTGTAATTTCTTATGTCCTTCTTGTCACATGTCTTGAGCTTGTTTAAAGCAGGGCAATCTCTCTTGAAGTGACCAGGATTTTGACAATAGAAGCAGATATCATTTCCTATCTCTGCTGATTCAGTACTAACACCTTTACGAATGGGGTCTTGAGAGTTGTTTAGTTGAATGTTCTTATCTTGATGATAGTTTGGGCGAGATGCTTTTGACTTTTCTTTAGCTTTTCTTCTCTCAATCTCTTGACTCTGAATTTATTCATGTGTCTTCTGCAAGAGCATTTTTTCTTGAGATCGTCTTTGGTATCTTTCTTTTGAAGTACCTTGAGAGACTAGAGCAACACTTTGCAACTTCTCATTATTTGTTCTCTCTGAGTTGTCTCATAATCTCTGATGTAAGATGAGAAGAGCTCTCTGGAGTAATATTTGGCATTCCTTGGTTGAAATAAAAGAATTTAGTGTGTTCGTTGTGATTGAGACTTGACAATAGTCTTAATCTTTTAAGGTGGGAGTATCTTGCTTTCACCAAGTGCAGCCATATCACTCATAAGAGTAGTAAACACGAAATCAAGTTCTTCGAGTTTGGTGGGACCTTGCTTGAAGTTTTGGAACTTGATTTAAGAACTTGAACTTGTTTTCTTTGGTTTCTCGGTTCGCACATATTTCTTCAATCGATTGCGGCAACTTTTCGTAGTTTAGCACCTGAGTTTACATTGTATGTGCTCGGTGTCGATCGATGATTATATTCTGAGCTTGACCATCGACTGTGTCTCTTGGCATCTTGGATGTCGAGCTCTCTTAGCTTGTCTTCATACATAATGCTTCCACGAGCAACGACTACTAACACTAGCGATCGCATCCTCGCTTTCATCTTCCTTATAAGGCTTTTCTTCCATCGGACACCTCGATAACTGTTTGAGTTGTCTAATTTTAATAGGCCCTTCATTGATGACATAGATCATCTCATCACTAATGGCCTCGGATGGAGCATCATGTTGTTCTTCCATTTCTCGTAGTTTTACGGCTTGAGCAGGTGCATCACTTTCGAGACATTCATGCGCACTTAACACACAAATTATATAGTCCTCGAGAAAGGGACAAAGTTTCTTCACCTATCTGGGATCTAGGTTGATCTGAAGGCTTGGGAACCTCTGCTCGATACCACTTGTTGGTCGAGATAACGGCAAAGTAAAAAACTAGAGGGGGTGAATAGTCTTTTAAACTTTTGTCGATAAACCGATTTCTCGAAAGGGGGTTTCGATACTTAAATCGAGGCGGAAGACTTTAAGATAGGTAAGTGCGAAACAATAAGTAAGTGTGTGCTTTCTTTGAAGATAAATCTGAGAAAGGTAAATAACACGGCAAGTATAGTGGTATACGGAGGTGGCGTAATCCTCGACTAATCCACCGGTCTTTACGAGACCTAGAATTCACTAGAGCAGATAATTGAGTTCACCTTACAATAATCCTATTCTAAGATTCCTAAACAAATGGTTCTGACCAAATGTTCCCCTGAGTTATTCTGACTCCTGAGCTAAGTACTTCCTCTCTTGAGATAACCTTGGAGTTATTCACGAATTCCCAAATCAGTACTTCCTCTACTCCACGCCTTGATGGTGTTGGTTATAAGGTTTGTCGAGAGGCTTCTTGTATAACTTTTCACTTATGTTTCGGAGCTAATAGAACAAGACTACTTAATACACTTGTTGGGTGTATGGCAATCGCTCTTCTTGTGCCCAGTAATTGATGTCCATTCTGGAGAATGAGCTTCAGAAAGGTTATCTGATAGTTCAACTCTTTCACGAATAACAATCTCTTGAAAAAGCATCTTGGCCCAAACTATCATCAGTACAAGAACATTCAACTAAACAACTCTCTGAAGACCCCCATTCAGAAAGGTGTTAATCTTGAATCGGAGAGCGAAATGATATACGCTTCTATTGTCAAAGCTGGTCACTTCAAGAGATTGCCCGACTTTAAACAAGCTCAAGACATGTGACAAGAAGACGGAAGAAATTACAAAAGAAATCAAAGGACCTTCTTGATTGAAGAAAGGAAGAAGATTCAAATCGACTTGATGCTCTAGATATTGAGGCAGTTACGAAGATGGAGATTGGATAACTCACCATCACGAATTGTGTGGAATCACCTGACGTAATCTACTTGACCTTAAGAAGAATGAAATGTGTGGAGTTCTTTGAGATTCTTTGGTCGGACATCTCGACATTGAAATGTGTCTTATGGTGATGAGGTAACAAACATTTCATAATTTACGTACTATGAGGTGATGATGGAATTGAGGATCTGGGTTAATCAAAGTGAATTGGATCGTTATGAGAAAGAATTTGGAAGCACAATCCAAAACGAATTCTAGAGGAAAGCAAAGAAACTCTTGAAAAAGGGTTTACGAGCTAACGAGTATCTGAGAACAAAATGAAATAGCCCTACGAAAATCGGATATCGAAAATGAAAATTTTCACAAACTAGCCTTGGATGAACTTAATAAGAAAATGATAAAATTGCTTTTTGAGAATGAGGAACTTGAAGAAGAGCTATCCTTCAATCTTATGCAAGGCTAGTGACACTCTCTTGAGGATTGATCATGTCGAGAGATCCCTCACGAGAAAGGTGGGCTTGGACTTGATGAACAATCGGTAATTCATCTCCTCGAAGAAGAGTGATGAAAGGTTGACCTTTGTAAAAAGTCAAGAATGGTTCTTCAACCACCTATAGCATTGGTCAAAAAGCTAAGGTAGTTGACAAAGGAAAGGAGTAGCATTGACTATGAAAGAACAACAAGTTCACAAGAAACTTGTGGGTGAAGCTTACGAAAAGAAATCTGACCCTCGGACATGTAGCCATCCACATTGCCATATTACTAGGAAAGGAAGAATTGTTGGAATAGGCAAATTCTCTCTTGTACCATTTATGAAAATAAAGGCAGTGATGCGAAACTAGTAAAACTTACGAAGACGCATTGAAAGCGAAGGTGTTCGAAATGGCATTGGCTATCGTGCTATTGGAAAAGTCCTTTTACAACAATATAAGGAAGGACAAGAACAATGGCGCAAAGTGATGTTGCCGCAATAAGCGAAGTGGAAGAAATCTCAAACCTTTGAAAAACTGAATGCCAAAGCAAGAAGGAACTGGCGAGAAGGCTAAGTTTCTTTGAATGCAATCGAAACCAGGTCGAAGCAAAAGGAACACCTAGAAACACCTCGAAGGAAGATTGAGATCAAAATTGCGATTCTATTGTTTCTCCTACGATAAAGTTAGACAAAACAAACCCCGAAATTCACTAAAATGTGGATTCCCTTTGGAAGAATGTTTAGTCTAAGTGGTTCTATCTAAGGCAAGAACCTAACTCCTGTTTCTGTTTGTGCGAAGCCTCTTGGACTAAGGCTCGATGGCTATTTGATAGTGGATCTGGAAAGCACATGACGAGACAAAGCAAATCTGGTCGACTACAAAGCTTGCAACAATGGACGGACATGATTCTTTGGAGGAGAATTAAATCCCTCTAAGGATTTGGCAGCGTCAAATTGGGATACTTAACAATTCTTGGCGTATTACATGTTAAGGGTTTGAAATACAATCTATTTAGCATGAGCGGTTTGCGAAGGAGTTTCTCTTGTGAAATTTAAAGCAAAATATTGCAAACTTATTGTGATGAGTCAAGCGAGCAGGTCTTGGTTGCTAAGCGGAAAAGCGATATTTATATTGCCGATTGGGCATCTGCCTGGCGAAGAATGTATCATGGTGAGTCAATGGTCACTGAGAAAACCTTTGGTTATGGCACAAAGAATGAGTCACTTGAATTTCAAAACTACGAACAAACTTGCGAAAGAGTTAGTAGTTGGCCTTCAAACATCTTCGAGAAAGGATGGTATACGCTTTTGTCGGATGGAAACAATCTAAGATCTCTTTCAAGTCAAAATCGAGACACTCTAGTGTTAGACCCTTTGCAACTATTACATGGATCTTTTGAATCATCGTAACTAGTTATGCAGGAAAGAAGTATGGTCTTGTTGTTGTAGATGACTTCTCAAGATTCACTTGGGTTGTCTTTCTGAAGCATAAATCTGATGCTTGGGTGGAGATACCAAACTTGCTAAATAAGCTTGAAGTCATGAAAAATGACAAGGTATCTGCAATCAGAACAGACCATGGTACTAAATTTGTCAACCACTAAATAAAGGAGTTTTGTACCAGCAAGGTATACAACATCAACTTTCCTCTGTAAGAACACCACAACAAAATGGTGTTGCGAAGGAAAAATAGAACCCTTAAAGAAGCGGCAAGGACAATGATGGTGACCTTTGAAATAAGTGAAGTTTATTGGGTTGAAGGCGTAAACCTGACATACTACACTCGAGCGGATGTTTGATAAACAAACACCATGACAAGACCCCTTATGAGCTCTTGGTTGGTAGACCCCCTAATATTAAACATCTGAAAGTGTTTGGTTGTAGATGTTTTGTTCTTAACAATGGAAAAGAGTATCTAAGAACATTTCAACCAAAGGCAGATGAAGGAGTGTTTCTTGGTTATTCTATGAATAGCAAAACTTACGAGTTTACAACAAAGAACAAAGAAGATTGAAGAATCGGTTCATGTTGTATTCTATGAAGAAAGCGAAAATCACCCTTGATGATGAACTCTCGAGAAGGTTCAAGGAACTAATGTTAAAGGATTACGAAGAAGAACCCTCAAAAGGAAAAACATCTTTATGGAAAGAGAGGATGACTCGGCGAAGAAAAGCATGAAATGCTAGTATGACGAGATGATTCTCGGACATGATGAAGAATTTCCTATGAAAATTCGAAATGGAAACTAAAGATGTTCATCAAAGAGCTCATGCGAAATGACCTCTCTGGCGGCATGTCGAGAAAGCCCTCACCTTTGAGCAAGTGTCGGACATTCAGCGCCCTCTGGTACAAAATGTCATGAATCTTGAAGAAGTATCAAGTCATAATCATAGTGATTCACATTGGATCACATAGATGTTGACCTACTAGCCCCAAACCGTGATGAGATGGATCGAGGATCATCACGCAAAGGATGTGATTGGACCAATCAATCAAGGTGTTAGGACTAGGAAGCAATAGCGAAAATGCTAATTCTCTCTTTGGATGTTTCATCTCAAACATTGAACTAAAACTATTGAAGAAGCATTAAGAGACCAAGGTGGATCTGCAATGCAAGAAGAGTTGGATCGGTTTGAAAGAAACAAAGTCTGAAACTAGTTCCATTTGTAGAGCGAATATACGTGATTGGAACCAAGTGGGTTTCGAAACAAGATGAATTAATCTGGTGAAATAACGAAACAAAGCAAGGTTGGTTGCGAGGATTCACCGGTGAAGGTTTAGATTTTGATGAGTCATATGCACGGTTGCGGATTGGATGCAATAAGACTCTTCAGCCTTTGCAGCTCATAAAGACTTTAAAGTTTATCAGATGGATGTCAAAAGTGCATTCTTGAATGGTGAACTTGCTGAGGAAGTCTATGTTGAACAACCACCTGGTTTTGAAGTTTCCTCAGAAAGTAGAATGGTCTATAAACTCTGAAGCTCTATATGAAAGCGGGCTCGAGCATGGTATGATACTTTGGCCAAATACCTTACGGAAAGTGGTTTCAAGAAAGGTGAAGTTGATAAAACTTTATTTACCTTAAATCATGATGGGAAGCGCTCTTAGTTCAAGTATATGTTGATGACATTATATTTGGATCTAAGGACAAACAACTTTGATGAGTTTGCAAATCTCATGAAAAATAAGTTTGAGATGAGCATGATGGGAGAATTGAACTATTTCCTAGGATTGCAAGTCAAGAAACTCAATGATGGAATATTCATTAGTCAGACAAAGTATGCAAAAGACATGCTCACAAGTTCAATCTTAAGCCCTGAAAAGAATGCTAAGATACCTATGAGCATAGAAACCAAAATGACCTATCTTGAATCGGATAGGAGTGTTGAAGAACACAAGTATAGGAAATTAATAGGTTCACTACTTTACCTTCTTTGACGGAACCGGATATTCAATATGCGGTTGGAGTGTGTGCTAGATTTCAAACAAATCGATGCAATCACACTACAACATTGCTATGAAAGTATTAAGGTATGTGAAATACGGTAAATGTAGGTTTGTGGTATCCTAAAGAAGGTGGATTGAGTTTGGTGGTTACTCGGATCTTGACTATCTTTGGATCAATGCTTGATAGGAAAAGTACCTCGGGAACTTGTGGGTTTACGAACTAGACTTATCTCATGGTTTAGCGAAAGCAAAACTCGATTGCAACTTCTACCAGGAGCTGAATATATTGTTCTTTGGTTGTTCTGACACAAATGCAATGGATTCAACAACTCGAGACTATGGACTCGATGAAGATAAAACTCCTATTTTCTATGACAACACAAGTGCTATTGCAATCACGAGAATCCCAAGTTCCATGCGAACAAAGCACATTGATGTTAGACACCACTTCGGAGACCATGTTGAAAAAGCGATATAGAGATACTCAAGATTGGCACGAAGACCAACTTGGAGATATCTTCACCAAGCCCCAAGAAAGCGGTTCTTGACCTTAAGACATAATCTTGGATTGATGGAGTTGCCTAAGGTGAAAAATGTCTGAATCTCTAAAATGCAGTAAGCAAAGGCGGAAAAGAAGCGGGCCTCACGAGAACATGCTCTCGAAAGCGAGTTGTTAAGAAGTGTTGCAAAGGTTTACAGTAGCAACACTCGAAAAGAAAACATTTGGAGCGGGTATCGAAGGCAAAGGTTAGTACACACTCGATGAGTAAATAAGACTAGAACTTACTTACTAAGAGTCAAATACATTCGAACAATGAAGTTTACGATTCATGAATTGAAACTATTTAGTCAAGAGAAAAAAGACACCTGGCTAAAAGGTATAAGTTACGAAAGTCAAACATGTCGAATGTCTTGTATTTTACCATTTTCATGATAAACAATATATAGATAAGGACTTGACATTGAATGATAAGCTCAACGATCAAAGTGTTCTCACTCTTTACTTAGTGACCTGATCAATGTAGCATATTAAAAATCCATCAAATTACCATTTGTTGATTGATATCATTACAAGATATTCAATATAAGCCCTTGATGTATAAGCGTTTGATCTCAACGGTGAGATTAACACAAAGCAAATATCATTTAGAAATTGAGGCGTGGCCACTAAGCATTTAATGAAATCAAGACGTACTACCACGCCTATCTGAAACGCATTCATATTGACTATATGTATGTTGTATCTATGTATGTTTTATCACTATATATATAGGAATTGGGCAAAAAACAAACACTTTTACCAAATCCGAAATTTCAAACTTACATCAAAATAGCAAAATCTCTCAAAATTTACGCAAACCTCATACGCAAACTCGACTTTTTGTGTAGTCTTACGAAAGATAAACTAATCTCAATTACTTGTGCAAAATCATACAAAACCAATTATTCAAAACTTTATATAAAGAGATGGCACCGAAGATGACCAAGAACCTAAGGCGGATCATCTACTCTTTGAAAGCAAGGAGGAAAAGAACTTAAGGTGTTGAATAAGCATATGCAGGAGAATTCACCCCTTGATTTGGAACCTAGTCATAAAATGAATTGGGAGCATTCGTAGTGAAGAAATATATACCAGCAGTTATACCTTCAAAACCGAAAGAAGCTGACATTGGGATGTTGAAGAGTTCCCATATCTCTGAGTTTTTATCTGCTGCGCAGTGGCCTATCCACCTTTGGATGTCTTGGAGTTCTACAACAACTCCAAAATCTTCACAAAGGTTGTGAATGATAAAGAAGAAAAAAGTACATGCGGTGAAGTCGAGGACAAGAATTTGTTCTTGGCGCAAGGCTTTACGCAAATTGTTAGATTGAAAAATCGAGGAACTATTGAAGATATCAACATCGAGGATGCCTCGATGATTGGCGTCAAAGAACTTTTTGAGGCAATCCGGTTGGAAAATGCAAAAGGTTGCCGGAGACTTTATACGAAATCTATGAACAAGTCATCTTGAAACTCTTGGAGTACTTTGGCTCTCATCACAGTGGATTACTTTGATGGCGACAAAGGTGGAGTAGACCAGATAAGTATGGAGAGATGGAGGATGATGCATCTTACGAACGGAAGAATGAAGGCGAAACCCACTTCAATTGGAAATGCCTTGAACAAATTCCTTGGACATATTGAGAATTTGAGCCCAAAATCATCAATGGCCTTGAGCAAGCGATATGCACTTTGGTCTCGGGATATATTACATTCGAAACCATGGGGATTACTCTTAGAAAACAAAAATCGATCCTGACTCCCTTTGAGACCGCCTTTGAAGAAAAGGAGAATTGCTTCTTGAGCAAGTACTCGAGAAATTTGAAGAAACTACCGACAAGGTGAGGAGGTTTCGAGCAAGCTCAACTAAACCTCCATTTGCCCGAAAGAAAAAGGGCTCAAGGCAAAAGGACCTCCAAGTCCATAAACAATCAAGAGGCACAACCTTACGACAAGGTCTCGAAGATGTTGTTCGCCAGAAAAGCGATTCGAAAGCCAGAATCACGAAGCGGTTGCTCGAACTCTCGAGATGATAGAAATATCATAGATGGAGTGCTGCCTTGACAAGCAGTGATTACGAGGATGATGAATAATGTAGCAGTGCTCAAAGATATAAGCTTGAGACCCGGGAGGAGCATCAAACTTAGCTCTTGAGAAAGATAAGAGCCCTACGCTTGGAGGAAGAAGAAGGCTGGTGAGGAAGATAGAATGATGGAAGATCGACATTGCTTCCACATTCACAATACCGGCCTCAATATTCTTTGAAAACCCTGTTCTTGAGCAGGTTCCTCAACCTTCGAGAGAGCTCAACTCTCGAAAGGGATCAGCCCGAGATGGAGACTCGGAATGAAACTCTGAGAGAAGAACAACTATGAGCGGAGAGGCTGGATTCACCTGTCGAAAGATCAATGATCGACTTGACTCTTTTCGCCATATTGAGACAAACTTTTCGGGGAAGTTAATCATCCACCCTTGAATGAAGAAGAGGTTTCTCAACCTCGAACAACAAGAAGAGCACATTCTCTGGTAGCTAAGTTATCTCTGAATAAGAAATAGCTTGCTTGAAAATTAATATCTTGTGTTCTAAATTTCTTTTGTCTTACTTTAGGCTCTGGCAGCGAAGTAGTGGTGGAGGACCAACACTCCAAAACGAAAATCGAGTGAAAAGCTTTACGAAGAAGCATTCTTGAGCCTTGATGAGAAGGTAAGCACTTTCGATAATAATCTTCTTCAAGAATGCTCTGGAAATCCACTTCTAAATCTCTTATGTTTGTTCTTACTGCTCGGTCAGGAAGAACAATTGGAAGTATAAAAATTCTTGAAACTCCTCCAATAGAAAGCTGGCTGAACAAGCGATGTCGAAGAAAAGGTTCGAAACCCCAAGGTTTACGAAAGAGATGCTTGAGCTTCCTCACTTAGAAGTAAGTGAAGTCTCGGAAAGCATTTTCCACTTATCTTTTCGATAACAAGTTTCTAAACATATTTGATTCTATTTCTCGAGGTTCAATCGGAAAGAAAGGATCTTTGAGGATCGGACTTCTCCTCACAACAAGGTATCGAGGCCTCTGTTCCCAAACAAGCTAAAGTCGAAGCAAATGAGCTAGTGTTTCTACGGGTATGCTCGAAAGCTTACTTTTGCACCGGATACCAACTTCAGTGGTTTGAACAAAACTAACTTGATCCCTTTCTTCGAGGCTCAAAGTTTTGTGCGGTTGATTTACTCGAGGATTTCGAAGCACACTCTCGAAACATCTAAAGTGCTTGAACAATGGCGAGAAACTTCGAAGGTGACCTTTACGAAATAGCCGAAATGTCGGCGTCGAGGAAAAAGAGCAATAGCCTAAATGGAAGACTACATCCATGCATTGTTCCCAATGAGTCTTATTCTTTTGCCAATCGATGCATGAAGACTTCACTCGTGAAGTAGCACAAAACTTCTAGCATATTTCAAAGCTGCGGATGCTCAAACGAAGCGGATGGTAACCCATCTGCATTGCCTAGTAAGCTCACTACTTACCCGGTGAGCAAGAAGAAGTGAATGGGAGAATGATTACATTCCCGAATGTGATCAACTTGATTTCGGAAGATGAAGAAGAAATGGGCGAGAATGATTATCAAGTACCCCTTACGAGCATCAGTCGAAAACAAGAAGGATGATGATGATGATGATCGAATGATGATCCCCAACACGAAGCGGTGGGATTAGGAAAGAGAAAGTTAGCAAGGAAGTGCGAAAGCCACTCCTTCAATGCTGAAAGCCCCATCATCATCACCTTCAAAGTCTCATCGAGAAAACCCAGCGAGGCGAGCGAGCGATATACTTGAAGAGATATGCGGAGTTGAGATTGAACAACTCGGAAAGGTGTTGGAAGAAGAAAAGAATCAACTTAGAGTGTCAAGCTCTTGTTGATGAAAAGAAACCAATTCAAAAGCTCAAAGCTAACACGAATTGGCACTCCTAGATGAGCAAAGAAATCTAAAGATGCCATTGTTGTCACAGTTCTTTGAAATAGATGCCATGGATGACAATGATGATGAAAGATGATCTTGAGGCGCATCGGAAAGACCTTCTACATCTTCTCGGCCGGCACAGGCCGGCACACTTGATGGAAGCGGAAAAAGGTTGTCAATCGCAAACTATTGAAAAAGATAATAAAGTGATCTTTGAAAACAACAAAACTTGATTCTTGGCGGGAAGATGAGAGACTTGTCACCTTTCACAAGAGAGCTCTTGCTCCTCATATATTCTGCACCCAGTAGTTCAAAAGTGAAAAAACAAAATGCGAAATAGTATCTTTGGAACTTTCGGGAAGACCACTAATGCTTTCGAAACAAGTGCTAAAAATCAGGTCCGAAGAGATGAGTCATTTGGTACTGCTTTGCGTTACTCGGAAGAGACTTGACATAGGTATTTAATTGCTCAAACAACGAAGTGCTATCAAAATCCGTCCCAGAAGGGAGTCATTGGGCTGTGCTGCGTTTCAGCGAACGCGGACATAGTTTCTCTCGAAGACCTCGGGTTGGTCGAGGGATGATGAGTGTAACATAACTAAAGCACGCTGAAAAGTAGTACCATCCTTACAACGCAGCGCCATTCTTAGCTTCTTGACCATGAGAACAAAAGGAAAGGGCGAGGGGCGGTTAGCGAGAACCACGGTGAAGAAAGAAATCCAGGCGGGGAAGAAAGGGTTAGAGGATCTCTGACGAGAAAAGCGAAGGATTCGGTTTGGCGGAACAAGCGAAATTGTTGAAAAGCGGTGATGTCCACATTGAATATGAAGGCGATTAATGAAGAGTCTTCATCATGCAGCATCTGAACAAGAGACAAGAGAGGGTATTGGATTAAGGAACTACAACATTTTATCAATGATATCCTTTTCCTCCATCCTCGACACTGAATTTGATAATTACGAAACGAAACGAAGGGTATTGGATTACGGAACTCTTTTACTTGTCAATGATAAGTTTCACTCCATCCTCAACTTGAGATCTGAAATGGAAAGAAAATGACGAATAAAAAAAATCGAGCACCTTCATGGCTAAACTTCCAAGTAAGGAAAGAAAAGCGATTGGAGACCTCTCTCCCCATCCTTCCTTACCCAACCCGATGATGCTTTTTAAAATTACGAAAAATGGAGAAAGGCTACGACAAGAAGAACAAACTAGGAGTTTCAACCTATGGGGTCATTCTGACATTGGATGATGAATAGAGGGATATACCTATACGGAATGTTGGTCGGATAACGGCAAAGTAAAAAGGCGGGGGTGAATAGTCTTTTAAAACTTTTCGTCGATAACAAATATTTCTCGGATATACGAATGGATGTCGATACTTAAAATCAGTCACGGAAGACTTAATAAAGATAAGTGTAGAAAGCAGTTAATAAGTGTGTGTGTTCTTTGAAGTATAAATGCGAAATGTAAATGACTTACAAGTATAGTGGTATCACGGAGGTGGCGTAATCCTCGACTAATCCACTTGATCTATCGAGACCTAGAATTCACTAGAGCAGATAATTGAGATAACCTTACAAAATTCTATTCTAAGATTACGAACAATTGGTTTCTGACCAAAAGTTCCCCGAGTTGTTCCCTAGCTTCTTGACAGTACTTCCTATACTCGAAACCTTTGAGTTGTTCCTAGCTTCCCAGCTAAGTACTTCCTATACTTTCAAAAACTTTGGAGTTATTCCTTAGTTTCCCAAATCAAGTACTTCCTATACTCGGTAACCTTGGAGTTATTCACGATTTTTCAAACTAAGTACTTCCTTTACTCCGCTTTGGTTTGGTGTTGGTTTGATTTGAGTTGTCGGATGGCGTCTTAATAACTTTTGATTATTGAGATAACTCTGTGAACTAAGTTACTTAATACACTTCTGATGTGGTATCTAGTTGATTTCTTGACCCAGAGTCTTATGATATACATTCAAGAGAATGAATCTCGGATAGTTGATCTTTTGATTCAACTCCTTCACAGATAGCTTTGCTTGTTTGGATCAGGACACTTAGAACTTGATGTCTACTCAAGATCCTGACTTTAGTACATGATGAAGCTTTGATAATAAGTAAGTTGCTTTGAGAGAGTAGGATGTTGAGGAGTTCTATGTTTATTTGCAACGTGTCTGATATTGTGTGTATCTCTCAATTTGTCTAAGTGTTGATATTTATAGATGGATTTGAGTGCCGTTTGAATAGTATCCGTTAGGCTCAAATTCAAACTATCGATATCTGTGTGTATAATCTTTATGAGTTTTGTCTTCTTCTCGAAGTTGCCGTTGCTTTTACTCGGACATCTCTGTCCGTGCATTAAATGCATTGTACTATACTTTTTGTCTGTAGTGTCAGCGGAACTATGCTTTATGTCGAGACTAGACTTGTTATGCGATATTTTGCGTCCTTATCTTCATTCTTTAGATACCACTTGTATTGATTGAAACAACCTTGTTTCTTTTAGAAGCGTGTTTAGCGCTCAAGTATACGAGCAGGATATCTGTGGACACTTTCCTTGTCTTAAGATGTATCTCATTTCTCGGATATCTCTTGTGACAGTTTGTTTGAAGCATTACGGCGTCTACAAGATATCTGGCTAAGATATCTGAATATGATTCGATAATCTTATGCGATTTTCTTCAAATCTTCAATTCTTGTTGAGCTTTACCTTGGATGTCTTCTTCTTGGTCTTTTCTTCATAAAATAAAAATTACATTTTGAGACCTAACATCCTATACAAGATTAGCTAGACTATCATACTTAGTGGTTTCCTCTTTTACAATGTTCAAGTGAACGAGAGTACTAATCACCTTTACGAGACTAAGATAAGTTATCATGTTCTTGAACAAAATCTAAGATATTCTAACAAAATATCTAACAAATTTCCCCCATTTGATCGATCAGCGATGACTATCTTCCTATTACAAATCTGGATGAGAAACAATCCACCACTTAATCATTTCTTGAGATCTTTCAAATCATATAATTAAGTGCGGAAAGTAGACATCAACGAATCACGAGGTGTGATCTTTCTTGACAAGTTATCTTTTATAAAATATTATAAAGTAAGTTCTTGGATAAATAGCAACTTAGGATTCTGATAACTTTAATACATGAACACATTTAAGCTCGATCGACAGAATCTGACAAAAATTACATAGTAAATTAGGATGACGGGGTAACGAGCTCAGTAGACATCTAAAGAACTAGTCTTCAAGTCTTCAATCTTCAAGTCTTCAACAAAATTTCTATGGATCGATCACCAAATTTCCTATCTCCAAACCTTTTGATGTCATCGAATAATCATAGAGAAGAGTTACGGCGAGCATCTACGTGTCTCGGCAAATCCACAGACTTCTTTGTAGGTTTTGGTAGGATTTTCTTGGCAAAATGCTTGACCCATAGGTACTTTCCCCACTTCGGGGCATGCTCTATTACGATGTCTGAAAGCTTGAAGTATTCATAGATAATCTTGGATATCGATGTCACCTGTATTGATCTTACATCGGATAGAGCGACTCATGGGTTCCTGACAAGTCTTGGTCTTGTGCCTATTCTGTGATATTAATTTTATGCACATCATCGGCTTTCCATATGGACAATCATCGAGAGGTCCTTCTTCATAGCAGATTCTCTTGACAACTTCAAAATCGACCATGCTTTGATGTGATTGGTGTTGATCAAGGTAGTTTATTCTTTCTCCATGCCATAATTTGTTTGAGGATTGGTTAAAATCTTGAATTTACCAATAGATGCTTAAGTTCGAATCGATAGCCATTTTCGATTGATGCACATGAGCGGAGGAATCATTGTCATACTTCACATACTCAATTTTGGCTTCTTCTGGCCTGAGTGGAAGTTGACTTTGTCTTTGTTCAGCTCTCAGTCTGTTCCTTTTCTGTCTTGAATTCTCCTTGGGGTTGTTGCTTGAAGAACTACCACCCTGGATAGACTTGGTATTTCCAGAGGGTGTTTTAGCTGCTAGTGGCTTTGCGACTATGGGCTCGATTAAACTTTCAATTTTCCTTTTACGTGAAGAGGAGCTTCATCTTCATCAGTCTCTTCATCATCTTCATCAAGATCAATTCTTGTGAGATCTTTGCAGCCTTCTTCATTGCCCTGGGATTTGATTTGACCTTCTTCTTCAGAAGAAGAAGATTCATCAATCCCTCTAACTTGTCTTCTCCTTGGAGCCTTGGTACTCCTTGGAGGTTTCTGTGCCATGGCCCTTGTTACCATTTTGGTTCCTTCAGTAGGTCTCTGGAGGCGGCTTGGCTTGAAGGATTCATAGATTACGTGTGGTGGTGGGAAGTTTTCTTCTTCCTTCTGGCGGCACTCAGATTTCTTCTTGTTTTCATCTCCTTCTTCCCATTCCCCGACTTTGAGGTCGGTTGTACTTTCTTTCCCCTTAGTCATTGTTGGTGACTCGGTCTCATAAAGGAATCTGAGAGTCAAAATGCCCTTGTAAATAGTTGTGGCGGTGACCAACCACGAAGTTGACTTTGAGCTCTGATTTTGTTTGATAAGTCCATTGTCCTTATCGGTGAGCTCTTGATGGGCTAGGATGGCATCTGCTTTTCAGTGTAACTTGCCTCTTGAAAAGCTTTTGACTAAAGACATCATCGTCCTTGTCATTCCAGATCTTTGAGCAATGATCATGCTAGTTGTTCTGGTGATGAGCTCGGTGAACTTCTCATTCGAGAGGGTAAGGCGATTACTTCCTTGTTTTGTGAAGACATCTCCTTATTGAGTAGCTAGTACTTGGTACTGCTCATGTACTCTTGAGTGGGCGTTTGGCGACTTGTTGAAGATTGTAGGAGCAATCAACTTTCTTTTAAGTGAGAAACGCTAGATGTTCATGGCGGTGTCACCCAAATCTTGTCTTCTTCATCATCGAGGATTAGCCGGTGATCTTCATTCTCTTGGACATTTTCATCAATTGTATCAAGTCCGACAACCATCTCGGAGATTGGTATCTTTCCTTTACGGGAGGAGGATGGTACTTCTTCGAAGAGGATCACGACCTTAGCATCGTGTGACTTGAGATACTTCTTGATGTCGAGTTCTTTGGTGATCTCTTGCCTGACATCCGTGGCTCGTTAACATGAGTAAGCATTCATTTCTTTGAGGTATTGATCTTCTAGTTGATCAAGCCTTTCTCTGGATTGAGCTATTTGATCTTCGATTGAAGATGGGCATTGTTCTTCTTCCACGGTTATGCGAGTTGAGCACTTGGTCTTAGTGTTTAATATTTTACGATTGGTTTCTTGAGCTCGACTACTTATTCGATGTAGCTGCGTGTTGGTGAGAAGATGGATGAGTAGATTTACGAGGTGATGAAGGCGGAGATTTCTATGAAGTCTTCTCGGTTTGCTTTCGGCGGTGAGGCATTGTTTCTGTGAAATTCCTCCGGTTCTGTGCGAGCATCATCATCATCCTTTTGGTGATGATGGTGGGAGGTTCATCAAAGAAATTTTCATTCATTTCTTCCTCCTCATCATCTTGATCTGAGATTGATCACTTAGGATAGTGATCTTACCTTGTCTTCTTCTTGTTGAAGGAAGGTATGAATTGCGATGCAGGGCAGGCAAGCGGCTTGAATGCCATACGTAATCTTATGCGATCATCTGCTGTTTAAAGGCATGTATCAAACTATCGCCACTTCTCGGAAAAGTCCTTGTGTAGTAAATTATGTTGTATGTTGTTCTATAGCGAACATTGCTTGGACATATGTTTCGGTCGAGAGCTCGTGCCGTCTGGTTGGTTGATCGGTTATTCTCAATATTTGAGAGAGATCGAGCACCTTAACCACGCCATTTCTTGAAGCATTGAATGTGCTTTGGCAAAGTGTGAGCTTTGAAAAAAGTGAAGTAGGTCCTTGTTTCTTCAATGAACACCTTTGCATCTGTTTGAGCTGAAAGAAAGAGTTTTGAGTGAGTTTCAAAACTTTGGTAGATATCTGAGTAGAAGTGTAGTTTAGTTTGAGTTACAGTATGAACATGGGCTCGGATACTTGTTCTCTTGGGACAATTGGTGTCTCGGATATCTTATGGTGAGGTGGAGACTTGATGCGGTCCTCATCAACCTTTCTTTCTTGAACACGAAATTAACATTATCACAATACTTAGGAATTTTTATCAAGAAGAAATTTAAGTGACAAATCGGATATATGAGAGGTCGATTACCTCCATGGGAGGCTCGGATACTTGTCTCGAGACTTGTGGATCTCTGGAATCTTTCCTTGTGATGAAGCCCTTGATGCCTCATCAATTTCCATAAGTCGAGGATGTGCAACTTTGTCCCCTTGCACTTCTACTTACGATTGAGCTGTAAGTAGATAGTATTGAATAATTTAGAAGAAGTTTTAAGATAACCGGGCTGAAAAGTACTTATCAACTGATTTTCATATACCTTCAAGTTTGGCTTCGGTGATGTGTGCTTGAAACCTTGTTGGTTTACGGTTTGTCTCTGGCATTTACGCCTTATCTTCTTCCATCTCGGTTGGAGCTGTTAGAAACATTTATCATTAATGATCATCTGAACATTTTCTTGAAAAGTTAGTTCTCTTTAAGAATCATTTACATGGCACATGCTTAGATTTCTCAAGAGTTGAGGTTGAAGGAACCTCTTTTTGATTATCTGAGGTAAGCTTTTGACTTCCTCTTGTTCTTAGATTTCTAACTTCGACTGTAACAAAGAGATTCTTATAAGGTAACAAGATTTATAGGTATAAAATTTTTCACAAGGTAAAGTTAAACGGTCATTTACCGGCGGTTTAATTTGATTGGTCTACGGAACTTGTGACCTTTCTATACATTAGTCGTCTTGTCCCGATTCGGTTTCTTTGTTTGAAGTTTACGGTACTTCACACCTTCCACAGTATCTGACTCGGTTGCCTCCACAGTTGATCATTACGAGTAGATGTCTCGGTTTGATCCCTCTCATTGAGTTGGGACACTGCTCGATTCTGAGGATTTTCTTGACATCTTGTATTCTTGGTATTTCAAAATGGAGTTCATTTACCATTTCATCAACCACTTGTGGCTGTTGTGGTTGTTGTGTTTGTGGTTGTTGTGGTTATGCAGGCGGAAGATTGATCGGTCAGATGTTCTTCCATTCTTAGATGTGGCATTTCCATCGGCATACGCGATACTAAGATACCACTCATCGGGGCTTTGTGAAGTTGTGCAGAGTCATTCCACGATGATGTGTTTGCAACAACCTTTGCTATAGGTTGACAACTTTGTAGTGCGAGTTTTCTTGAATACCTTATCACAGTTACTTGTTGGTAACCTTAGCCCTCTTTGATTTTTCTAGGACTTGAGAGATAACTAGTTCATCATCTTCATCGTCGAGCTCTCATCGGCATTGGGGCCGATTGGTCCATTATTCCTGCGGTTTACTGCGGATGGGGCTTGTGTTTTCACCACTTTTGGCGGCATTCATGAGTTCATCGGCAAGGCTTTACGCATTAGTGCAACATTTAGAAAGCACTTTCTCTTGAGTCTACTTATTCGATGGTGATAACTCTTTTGCGGCATTAATGAGTTCATCTGCCATGTTTGTAGATGTCGAGAATTGTGACCTCTTTGGGTGTGTCTTACGATTTGCTAGCAGACTTCTTTCTTGAAGTTACAGGCTTCTTGGTGCAACCTTTTCTTGAGATATCTTTTGATTTTCTCTTCTTAGGACCTTTACGAGACCCGGTAACCTTTTCATCATTTGTATACTCATACTTGTAGAGTAAATTCTTGTTGGCTATGTCAGCCTTCTCTCTGAGCTCAATGCCAAGCTTTTCCAGCAAGTAGCATATCTTCAGACCATATCCTACTATGGCCTTTGGCTCAGCTAGTCCTTTAACAATCTTAGGCTCGAAGCATTGAATCTTCTTCACAAATTTCATGAAGGCGTACTTTCCCGGTTGAAAGGGTTTTCCGGCCTTTTGTCTTGTTGATTCGGCAAGAACATCATGATCCATCGTTCTTGGCTTATCTGGTCAGCACCTCCTTGTAGACCATCAAAGCATCATGAAGAATGCAAGCGGTACATCGGTGAACAGCGGATGTGCGGTTGGGATGTCGACAAGTTTGAACTTCGATTGGGTGTCGATTTCTCAAGATCACACACATCCTTTGTAAGTTCTTTAACACCTTCAAGTTCCTCATCCTTGGTGTTTATTTCAAAATCCTTTCCAAGATTTTGAACCTCAAACAACTTCTGAAAGTTGTTAAGTCGGAAGGATTTCCTTTCCTTGGTGAGGTTTTGATAGACACTATTTGGTGCCTTGATACATAGGAAATAATCACAGTTGTTGTAAAATTCCACACATCAAGTGATGAAATTCCACTAGGCGGACGGATACAAAGCCCTTGATTTGTGCCTTTTCAAGCATGTCGAGAATTAGCTTTACGTCGGCTTGGTTCTCTATTGCGACGTGAGGTATTCCTCGACCATGGCACCACCCAAATCATTACGTGACTTGAAGTCAATGGTGGGATTGAAAGCTCCTACCGGTCGATTGTTAACAATAACCAACTCTGGTGCTTGCTTTTATTGATGCCGGTGGAGGATTAGGTTTGTGTAGAAGTGTTCTTGGAGGCCATCTCTTTATATAGTAAGGATTTGAAGCTTGTGTTTGAAGAGATTGATTGAGTGATTCTTTTCGGAAAAACTTAATCAAGGAATGCGAGATTTTAGAGAAGTTGCGAGGATTAGGAGAAGGTTTTCTTTGTTTTGATGCAAGTTGAAATTTTGGATTAGGCAAAAGTGATTTCATTTGCCAAAATCCTATATATAGCAAGTGAATCTCAGCGACAAATACATACAAATTGATTTTGTGTATACGTGTCATGATTTGCAAGCGAGCGTGAGCAAAAGCTAATTGGCATTAAATGCTTAGTGGGCCGTATGATGTCAGCGATCCACTATTCTTTGTGTGAATTAATTTACGCGTTCGGATCAAGCGCTTGAATTCATCAAGGGTCACCATTGCTTCTCGACAATGATCACAATCAACAAATGTAATTGTGCCCATTTAATAAATTTTGGCTAATAGCTTCTGAATCCTGATTACATTGTAGCAAGGACCTTTGTTAGCATCTGAATTTGTCTTATACTTAGAATTTTCCCAAGTTTTCATCAAAATAGAAATAGTGCGAGATTGAGAGTAGTTATTGCGAAAGTTATACTATTCTCTTTTGTGTTCCCGTTCAGAATGATTCGGATATAGTTCCGTCTCGAGATCTTAATCTATCTTTTGCTCTTTAGCCTTTTTGACTTACGGGTTCCGTTCGGATACCTCTTCTCTCTTTTACGGATACCCGTTCGGATACCTCTTCTCTCTTTTACGGATACCCGTTCGGATACCTCTTCTCTCTTTTACGGATACCGTTCGATACCTCTTCTCTCTTTTACGGATACCGTTCCGGATACGAACTTTGGTTCATTGGTAGTTCCATTAGTCCAAGACTATGTCTTAAGGCTAGAATCTACTTTCTTGTAGTGGCTTAGTGAAGATATACGCAAGTTGGTCTTGATCCCAATCTTGAGTATCTCTATATTACCTTTTTCAACATGGTCTACGATGAAGTGATGTCTAACATCAATGTGCTTTGTTACGGCATGAAATTTAGGATTACGTGTAATCATATAGCACTTGTGTTGTCACGAGAAAATGGGAGTTTTCTTCTCATGAGTCCATAGTCTTTAAGTTGTTGTTGTATCCATGAGAATTTGTGTTGCACAACAACGGTGACAATATATTCAGCCTACGTGGTAGAAGTTGCAATTGAGTTTTGCTTCTTGCTAAACCATGAGATAAGTCTAGTGCTGATAAGTTCACGAGGTGCTTTTCCTATCAAGCAATGATCCGGCATAATCGACATCGAGTACCCAGCTAAACTCGATTCACTTTCTCTAGGATACCAGTCCTACATCTCTGTACCCTTCACATACCTTAATATTTTCCTTAGCAATGTTGTAGTGTGTTTGCATTGGATTTATGCGAAATCTAGCACATACCAGCGGCATATTGAATATCGAGTCTACTTGGTGAGGTAAAGTAGTGAACTATCAATTTCCTATACTTATGTTCTTCAACACTCTTATACGATTGATATAGGTCATTTTGGTTCCTATGCTCATAGGTATCTTAGCATTCTTTTGGAAGGCTTAAGATTGAACATTGTGAGCATATCTTTTGCATACTTTGTTTGACTAATGAATATTCCATCATTGAAATTTTGACTTGCAATCTGAAATAATTCATTTCTCCCATCATGCTCATCTCAAACTTGTTTTCATGAGATTTGCAAAGTCATTACAAAGTTGCTTGTCCTTAGATCCAAATATGATGTCATCAACATATACTTGAACTAAGAGTAGTTTCCCATCGTGATTTAAGGTAAATAAAGTTTTATCAACTTCACCTTTCTTGAAACCACTTTCGGAAGGTATTTGGCCAAAGTGTCATACCATGCTCTTGGAGCTGTTTGATCCATCTGAGCTTTACATAGTTTATAGACCATTCTACTTTCGAGAAACTTCAAAGCGGTGGTTGCTCAACATAAACTTCTTACGCAAGTTCATAGTTTAGGAATCGCTTTTGACATCCATCGATAAACTTTGAAATTTTTTATGCAAAGGCTAGAAAAGTCTTATTGCATCGATCGGCAAGCTGGTGCATATGACTCATCAAAATCTAAGCCTTGATGCAGGTGAATCCTTAACCAATCTTGCTTTGTTTCTAGTTATTTCACGGTTTCATTCATTTTGTTTACGAAACCCACTTAGTTCCAATCAAGATATTCCTTCTATAAATGGAACTAGTTTCGGACTTTGTTTCTCTCAAATTGATCGAACTCTTCTTGCATTGGAGATCGGTCTTGGTCTCTAATGCTTCTTCTATACTTTTAGGTTCGATATTGAGATGAAACATCGAAGAGAATCGGCATTTTAGATTGCTCTCTAGTCTAACACCACGATTAATTGGTCGATTATATCCTTTGTAGGATGATCTTTGATCCATTTCATCAAAGGTTTAGTGCTAGTAGGATCAATATCCAAGTGATGAATGTGAATCACTAAGATTTTGATTTGATACTTTTGATGTCGAGATATCGACATATGAAATGTCATGGATATCGACACTTTTTGATGTTAGAGATATACGAGACATGCATTTCATTCTTATTTTGATACCTCTTCATGATGAAGGTTCTCGATAACTTTGTTCCATTTACGGAAAACTCAGGAAATTCCTCATCATGTTTGTGAGTCATCTTGTTGTTACTAGGCTTTTCAAGCTTTTCTCGTCAGTCATCCTCACTTTCCATAACGATGTTTTTCCTTTACGGGGTTCTTCTTTAGTATCCCTCGGTAATAGTTCTTTGAACTTTTACGAGTTCATCGATGAGGTGTTTTCTTACTTCCTTCATAGAATCTGACATGGTGATTCTTCAATTTTCTTTGTTCTTTTGTTGTAAACTCTGTAGCTTTCTTTGTTTGTGGAATAGCGAAAAACACCTTCATACGCCTTTGGTTGTAATGTTCTCGGATAATCTTTCCCATTGTTTAGAACAAAACATCTGACAAATACTCTCGGATGTTTGATATTAGGAGGTCTTCAACCATAATTTCATAGGGGTCTGTCATGGTGTTTGTTTATCAAGCATACATTACGAGTGTAGCGGTGTGTTCTGACTTCAACCCGATATATTTCACTTATCTCGATGTCATTAGCATTGTCCTTGCGGCTTCTTTAAAGTTCTGTTTTCCTTTACGCAACACCATTTTGTTGAGGTGTTCTTACGGAGGAAAGTTGGTGTTGTATACCTTTGCGGTACAAAACTCCTTTATGTCTTGATTGACAAACTTCGGTACCATGATCTTACGATTGGATACCTTTTCATTTTCATGATTTCAAGCTTTTCATCAAGTTTGGTATCTCCACCTGGCATCAGTTGTGTTTGAGGAAAACCCCAGTGAATCTTGAAGTCATCTACAACAACGACCATATTTCTTTCTGCATAACTAATTAGATGATTCAAAAGATCCATATGTAAAACTTGCGGTGGTCTAACACTAGAGTGTCGATTTTGGACTTGAAAGAGATCTTAGATTGTTTCCCCATCGGCGTGAGCAGATACTATCCTTTACGAAAGATGTTTTGGGAAGACCAACCACTAACTCTTTCTTGGCAATCTATTGAGTTTTGAAATTCAAGTGACTCATTCTTTTGTGCCATAACGGTGCTCTTGTGTGACAGATTGACTCACCATGAGACATTCTTGATTGTGGCGAGATGCCCGATCGGCAACCTGAAGGCGCCTTTCGCCGACCAACTAAGGTATGCTTTGACTCATTGTCAATTAGTTTGCGGTATCTAGCTTTGAATTTTATAGTAAAACCCTTATGCAAACTTGCTCATGCTAAATAGATTGTATTTCAAATCCTTAACATATGTCGTCGGTGATTGTTAAAGTTCCCAATTTGGCGTTGCCAAATCCGAGAGGATTTAATTCTCCTCAAAATCGATACTCGGTCATGTTTGCAAGCTTTGTAGTCGACGGTTGCTTTATCTGTCATGTGCTTTCGCATCCACTATCAAATAGCCATTGTGCTTTAGTCCGGGAAGCATTACGCACCTGACGAAGGGAGATTAGGTTCTCATATCTTTGATGGAACCGTCGAATCAAAAGTTCTTCGGTAGGAATCCATTTTGAATGAATTTCTTTGAAACATGCTTTTGTCAGCGGGAACATAAGGAGAATTATTTTGAATGAAGGTTGTCATTAGTAAATTATTTTCTTCCTTGGTGTGTCCTAGGTGCTCCATATGATGCTTCGGATACCTATCGGTTTTTGAGTTTGCTTTTGACAAACTTAGCCTTCCTGCGATTTCTTCTAGCCACGGCATTGATTTCTTCTAACCTGGCATTCTTGAGTTCCTTGTTTTGGAAGAAGATTTTCATAATTCTTCGTGCTTCGACCATTGCTTCTTCATGTGACTTTTCGGTCTCGGATATCGAGCTTTGAAATGCATTTTGACATCCTTTCTTTGATTCTTTAACTAATTGAAATTTTCCTTTTCAAATTCTTTTCTTCTTCAAGGTTTTCGGCTCTAGCTCGGATCATTAGAAATTCTCTTTCATAGATGCGAGTTCTTTCTGAGATTTTCTAGATTTTTTATTTCCTCTTCATCACTTTCATAAGTGTAGCAAAGTATGTGTTACCTCATCGGCCATAAGGCAGGTTTTCTATGTTGGAGATGTGTCGTCAATTTGACAACTCCACACATTTCATTCTTCTTGAGGCGAAATCGACTATATCATGAGTAACTCCACATAGTTACGGTGATGGTAGGTTGAATCATACGAATTGTCATCTTGAATCTGTTTCAGCGTCTAGAGCATCGATTGAATTTGGATTTTCTTTCTTTCTTGATTAACAAAGCTTTACGGCTTCTTGAAGATTCTTCTATCTTTCTTGTGCTTTGTCCTTAGTTTGTTGAGGCGGACAATCCTTCTTCTTGAAGTGGCGAGTTTACGACAATAGAAAGCAGATATCGTTTGCAATTTACGCCTCGATACATGATGCTTTACGGTGGCTTGTTGAGCTACGCATATTTTGTCTTGGTGATAGTTTGAAACTAGATGCTTTTGACTTCTCTTTGGCTTTTCTTCTCTCAATTTCTCATTGACAAATTTACTCATTTGCTTTGCGGCAAGAGCATCCTCGGTCTCCTCCTTGCTTTTCTTCTTTTGAAGTTCCTTGATTAACTAGAGCAACGATACGCAACTTTTAGGTTGTTTGTTCTCTGAGTTGTCTCATAGTCATGATAGCAAGATGAGAGAAAAGTTCCTTTGGGTGATATTTTGGCATACCTTGGTTGAAATAAAGAATTTAGTATGCTCCCGGTTGTGGTTAAGACTTGACAATAGTCTTAATCTTCTCTGGTTGAGTATCTATTGCTTTCCCAGTCTTTGCATATCACTCATAAGAGTGTAAATCTGAAATCAAGTTCTTCGAGTTTCGATTGGGACCTTGTTTGAAATTTTAAATTTCAACTTTAGAACTTCAAACTTGTTCTGGCATCTTCAATGTTCGAGTTTAGGCATCTTCAATGTCGAGTTCTCAGGCTTTGGTTAAATAATCGTGACGATAGATCTTCCACTAGTTGACGCATCTGTTTGTGAAGATCCTTAGCTTTGATCTCTGTCTCTTCCACTTGAAACCTCCATGACTTGCTTAAGTTGTTGAATGATTATTGTACCATTCTTTATTACTTGATCATCTAAATCACTTATGGCTTCAAGGTGGAGCATCATGTTATTTTCCATTTCTCGTAGTTCTGGTTTGAGCACGGTGCATCACTCGAGACATACGCACATAACACACAAATTAAATAGTCCTCAAAAATGGACAAAGTTCCTTCACCTATCTGGGGATCTAGCGGAAAATTTGGTGAACCTCTGCTCTGATACCACTTGTTGGTCGAGATAACGGCAAAGTAAAAGACTAGAGGGGGTGAATAGTCTTTTAAAACTTTCGTCGATAACAAATATTTCGAGATATCTAAATGGATATCGATACTTAGAATCAGTGGGAAGACTTAATAAAGATAAGTGTAGAAAGCAGTTAATAAGTGTGTGTGTGTGTTCTGAAGTATAAATCTGAAATGTAAATGACCGGCAAGTATAGTGGTATACGGAGGTGGCGTAATCCTCGACTAATCCACTTGGTCTATCGAGACCTAGAATTCACTAAACAGATAATTGAGATAACCTTACAAAATTCTATTCTAAGATTACGAACAATTGGTTTCCACAAAGTTCCCCAGTTGTTCCCTAGCTTCTTGACGAGTACTTCTATACTCGAAACCTTTGAGTTGTTCCTAGCTTCCCAAGCTAAGTACTTCCTATACTCAAAAACTTTGGAGTTATTCCTTAGTTTCCCAAATCAAGTACTTCCTATACTCGGTAACCTTGGAGTTATTCACGATTTTCAAACTAAGTACTTCCTTTACTCCTTGGTTTGGTGTTGGTTTGATTTGAGTTGTCGGATGGCGTCTTAATAACTTTTCGATTATTGAGATAACTCTGTGAACTAAGTTACTTAATACACTTTACGTATGGTATCTAGTTGATTTCTTGACCCAATCTTATGATATACATTCAAGAATGAATCTCGGATAGTTGATCTTTTGATTCAACTCCTTCTGAGATAGCTTTGCTTGTTTAGGATCGGACACTTAGAACTTGATGTTTACTCAAGATCACAAGCTTTAGTACATGAAAGCTTTGATAATAAGTAAGTTGCTTTGAGAGAGTAGGATGTTGAGTTCTATGTTTGGTATTATGCAATGTGTTAATGTGTATCTCTCATTTGTCTAAGTGTTGATATTTATAGATGGATTTGAGTGCCGTTTGAATAGTATCCGTTAGGCTCATTCAAACTATCGATATCTGTGTGTATAATCTTTATTGAGTTTGTCTTCTTCTCGAGAAGTTAATTGCTTTTACTCGAGACATCTCTGTCCGTGCATTAAATGCATTGTACTATACTTTTGTCTGTAGTGTCGGAACTATACTTTATGTCGGAGACTAGACTTGTTATACGATATTTTGCGATCCTTATATATCTTCATTCTTGAGATACCACTTGTATTGATTGAAACAACCTTGTTTCTTTTGAAGCGTGTTTAGCTCAAGGTATCGAGAGCAGATATCTGTGGACACTTTTCTTGTCTTGATATGTATCTCATTTCTCGAGATATCTCTTGTGACACGGTTTGTTTGAAGCTATTCGCGTCTGAGATATCTGGCAAAGATATCTGAATATTGATTGATAATCTTATGCGATTTCTTCAAATCTTCAATTCTTGTTGAGCTTTACCTTGGATGTCTTCTTCTTGGTCTTTTCTTCATAAAATAAAAATTACATTTTGAGACCTAACATCTATACAAGATTAGCTAGACTATCATACTTAGTGGGTTTCCTCTTTTACAATGTTCAAGTGAACGAGAGTACTAATCACCTTTACGAGACTAAGATAAGTCATCATGTTCTTTGAACAAAATCTAAGCGGATATTCTAACAAAATATCTAACATGGAAGAAATATACAAATATTTCAACCTATCTCATTGCAAGTAGACCATGCAGGTGCAGGGAAAATATACAGGTGAAACATTTTAGGAAAAATCATAAACTTGGCAGTTACCAAGAAATATGTGATTTGTCCGGAAACGAACTCTCTGTCGAAGGACTCTTTATGACTATGTCGAGAATGCGAGAAAAGTGGATGATTATGTCGGTGATCCGGAAAGGGTCTTTGAAGTAAGGATTCCCACAGGCGGCGAATCTTTGAGGGTTTAGCCTCTAGCACTAAGTAAACTTCTACAAGTAACCTATTCTAATATCCGCCTCCTACTTGAAGTCGAGCTAGGCTCTGTCCGGACCGTACAGAAAGGACTAAGTGGGGGGTTAGGAGATTACGGATTGCTAGTTGTCGATCCGGTGAAGAATTACTCGAGAGAGTTGGAAAGCTCTCAATGTAATAGTTGTGAGGAAGGATATGATATGGAAAATCACTTAGAACTTAGGGATTCTCCCTTCAATATGGCTTACCTCAAAGTTTGGACCTTGAGTTATATTTATAGAGACCATAGTTTATGAAGTGACTCGTAAGATGGTACCAGTGTATGATTGATTTGGACATCAATGCTACTTTTGGCCCATAGTGATAGTGAGCGTAGTCGATACCGATTAGTGGGCTTTGGCGAGGTGGTTTGGACCTTTTCCCTCCGAGTATTGTTCCTTTGTTGGGTCGTGTATGGGTCCTTAGATCTGATGCACGCCTAGTTGATCTTCCTTGGGTAACTCTGGATGTCGAGGCGAGTCTCACGGAAGTATCTCGGTGGTTCAACATATCGTTTGGTCTTAATGTAAAGGTGGCGTCAGAGGCTATCTCGTCGATCTGTTGGGCATCTTTGTCTTGGCGTAGCGAGTTTAGAAGTCCTTTTCATTAGCTCGGACTAGGCTGTGGGTGTAGTGACTTTAGCGTCTTGGTTGATTCACTTAGGGCCGGACCATGTGGTCGGACCGATCTTGAATTGGCCATTAAGCCGTGATGCGCTCTAGGACACGCTCTATGGCGCCCTTAACGGATTGGACATATATCTATATCAACACTTGTGTTTGTTGAGAAACATTGTTAGGCAAAAAAAGTTTTTAAGACCATTCAACATCACGAGAATGTATACGCTCAATCGATATTATACGAAGTGTCGATTCTTGATGTTGAGGGTTAAGCCTCGAACTAACTAAACTACTACAGACCTATTCTAAGATCCGCCTCCAACGATGTCGACCTAAGAGCTTTGTCAAGTGAAAAACACGAAAAGGACTAAGTGGGGGGGTTAGATGGATAACCAGTTTGCTAGTGTCGAACCGAAGAGACTTTACTCGAGAAGAAAGCTTTCAATGTAGCAATTATGAGGGAAGTTATAATATGAGTTGACTTACCTTAATGTATGGGATCTTGTGTTATATTTATAGTTATCATGTACTCATGAAGTGGTTCATAAGATGATGCCAAGTGTATGTTTAGGATTTGGACACCAATGCTCCCTTGGCCCATGGCCCAATAGTATGTGAAAGTCGATACCATTAGATGGGCACGAGAGGGTAGATTGGTCCTTTTACCTCTCGGTACTATTCTCCTTCTTTGGTCCGTGTGAGACCTTTAGAATGATCCGAGCTACATCGAGTTAGTGCATTCATAGGTAACTCGTGGTGGTCCGAGACCTGAAGTTGCCGGAAGTATCTTGGAGGTTCCAATATATCGTTTGGTCTTATTGTTAAGGTGGCGTCGAGTTTATCTCGTCCGGTCCGTTGGCATCCTAGGGTAGCGGTGTTTGATATTTGGTGAGACCATGTGACCTCTTGTCAGGTTCGGAAGTCATGCACCTAGCTAGGTCGGACTAGCTGATAAAGTGTGTTGACTTGAACGTACTGGTTGACCCGGAATGGTTCATAAGGCGGACCATCTAAGTCGGACGATGTTAATTAGTACTAAGACTTGATGCGCTCTAGGGCGCTATAATGGCGTATAGCAGGTTGAACATATATACGTATCAACATATGTCCCCTAGTTTCCAAGTATCTTAGTAGAAGATAGTTGTGGAACTATGAGTAAAGAACAAGTGTGTTTAGAGGCGTGTCCGAATCGTTAAATGTGAAGGAAAAATCACTTTTTCCGTGCTAAAAATCCGTATCCGTGTTTGGGAACTCGATATATCTCTCTCCCCCCCTTTCTTTCTGATCGAGATATAATAAATCCCGGACTGTACAAGGAAAAGGTATTTGTATCCGAGATATATCGAGATCCGAGTACAGTATTAGGATCAAAAGACGTCTCCTGTGGAAGAGTGTGTAGGAAGCAATCCGTTGGGCTGGATTTGTGAAATGGGTTATTTGGGCCGATGAATAGTGATCCAAGAGGCTCAATAAGTCGTCCGTCCGGCCCATACGTGAGGATCGAGATAAGCGGAGAATTTTCGAATTAAATTTAATGTGGCGTGATGTAATTTCGCCAAATGTGAACCGATGCGACCGTTGGATTGAAATGATCAACGGATGGGATTAAAAGCTAAGTGATCGACGCCGTCTTTATTGTCCCTCTATAAATAGTTTGCGGATCTGTCATTTTCAAACTTTAGCCAAATCGAATCCAGAGCAATCCTAACCAATCCGAGCAAATAACAAGCTTCCGAGCAATCAAAGTTTCCAGTGTGCAATCAGATCTCCGTGCAAGTCGGTTTCGGAGAGCAAGCAAGGCTTCGTCGTCCGTCAATCTTCTTCAAGATGCTTTATCAAGTAAGTAAATCTGGCTTTCTCTGAATTTTGACTGATTGTTTTTCTTTCTCGGATACTGTATGCTTTGTTGAATTTCAATCTCGTATCTTTGTATAGATAGGATCTCGTAGAATAACTGTTGGGGTGTTTTTGGCCAAATAACATGTCGTATGTTGAATTTTGGTAAAACAAGTATTGCATGCTTTCTGTAGTTGAATTATGGTGCCAATTTGTAGACATGACTTGTACATTGGCCCTGTGAATGTTCCATGTATGGTAGATTGTAGTGCCAGTAGGTTTGTTGAAATCCTTGTTGCATTGCCTCGTGTGGTATATAACAGTGCCAATAGGCACATAGAATTCCCTTGTGGCACGGCCTTGTGTGACAAGTTAGGGGCCAGTAGGTAGGAGAAAATGACCCATATGAATGCCCAATAGAGTAGGGTTTCTCTGGACAATTGGACCTAATAAAATACGTAAACGAACTCTCAACGACCACAATTTCATTTTTACGATCTGTTTCCTTGTGCCCTAGGATGTCGGGGCGATAGTCAAAACCAACATGAAGTTCAAGACTATGATGATGAAGTGAACGGAGATCGAGTCACTCTTGAGCCGTCCGTGTCGATCATGCAGGGTTGGAGATTCCACAAAACAGGGTGCTTGCGGAGAATGTGGTAATGGCGGTGATCCGGAAGCTCTGGCAGACGTTGTGGAACTCATCTCTTCGGGACTCAGATCTTTGAGCACGGGTCCGTAGTACTATGAATTCTCGGTGAAGTGGTGGTGGGCTGATCGGATGTTGCAAGACCAGTCACGAGTCGATCTCGGACCATGGCGATGGAGGTGTGTCCCGAAAGTGCGGAGAGGAATAGGCCTCGGACAAAGCGGGAGATGACCTTTGGCGAGATCACGGATGATCTTGAGATGTTGAGGCGGAGAGAAGACGAGGTTGTGGCCAGCTGGCCCATCAATCTGGTACCGGAGAGAGGAAGATGGAGAAGAGGAAGAGGATGAGGAAGAGGAAGATGAGGAAGAGGAAGGCGAGGAGGAAGATGAAGAAGGCGCGCCTCGAGCTTCCCATCCGAGGTGTTACAGTCGGACAGGTCGTCAACTCATCCTTAATCCGGATGTCGTTGCACCGCCTGTGCAACCCAATCCTCCACTAGTTGAAGGTCGCGGAGCTAATGCAGCAAGGATTAAATTTCCTCGTCCTGCATCCGTTGTCGTTATTACGATCCTTACGGCGAACTTAACAAGGACGACTTGCTTTCCACCTGTCCGTCAAAGGTGAAGCCAGAGGATATTCCTGAGTGGAGAAGAAAATGTGAAATCCCGGAATCCGTGGAAATCATCGTGCCGGATCCGGGTCACTGATGAGACAATATTCTAACGTCTCATTTGGTCCTTTTTAGCGGTCTTTTGTTAGTCTTTGACCTTAGTTTTATAGTGTTTTTGTACGTTTTTATGCTTTGGTACTTTGTTTGTGTTTGGTAGGATTTTTTGTGTTATTTGGTCCCGAAGGTGAAAATCTGTGTGAAGACATTGGTTATAGACCTTTGAATGAAGAGTAATTGGGCGAAGCGGAAGTGGATTCGGAGTTCGGACGAAGAATTGAGAGGCGTTTAGCGTGACTTGCAAAAGTGATGATTCTGGCAGTCTAGCCATTTTGGACATAACTCTCTCATATGAAGTCTGATTTACCTGATCTCGGTGGACATGGAAAGATAATTCAAAGGGCTAAAACGTTCGTGCTAAAATAGTAGCCAAATTCTTCCTGAAGAAAAAGATACAGACATAGAAAGTTGACTGTCAGAAAGCATCTTACTTGTGGCGAGACATTTAAGCGGCCTTGGCAGAGTTCGAGCTTATTTGCTGGGCGATTTTCTGGTCGAATTCTGCTAGGATTCTACTCGTTTTCTCCTTTAAATAGATTTCTTTTACCATAACTTCATATAACTCCTTTTACCCTAGATATGCATAGAAAAAGCTCCTAGATTGACATTAACATTGAGACATCTTTGGAGCTTGGTTATTCATTGATTTTACTCATCGATTATTGGCATTGATTTCTCTATTGCTTTCTTCTTCACAATTCGTTCTTTATCTTTGCTCGATTGAATTGTATGTTATTGCATCTGAGTTTCTCATCTATGTTTGTACGATTATTACCATGAATCTTTGTATGCCATTATCTATTATGAGTAGCTAAACACCTTTGAATACAGTAGTATGTGAAGATTATTCATATTCGTTCTAGGGTTTATCAAATCACTCATATAGGTTAGTCTCGTATAATATCTTCGTAAAAACCTTCAATTCGATAAGTCCGTATTAAATTCTCTAAATTGTTCATGTTTAAGGATCGTGAATTGACGACTCACGATTTCTCCAGTATAATATATTCTAAGAACAATTGGTTGAATCGAATTGATTGATTTACTGTACAACAACCGTGTGACAAATATGAGTGTTTTCCCTAGTTCGAAATGGCATAATTGGATCTTGCTACTGTATTCATCTTTCTCTCATTGTTGATCGTAATCTTAGCCTTAGTCAATCTAGTTAGAAGTATTCAAAACCATCAATCAAACTGTTACTCACAAACAATCTTTTTACTCTCACTCGTTGTGGTAGCTTGATTAATTCCCTAGAGAATGATACCGAGTTAAGCATAGTCTACAACTACAGCTTATTCTCTTAAGTTATTTAGAGTATAATTTGAGCTCATCAGTCACGCCTTTTACAACCCGCCTGCTAGGTATATGTGTGTGCACGAGCTCGCTTTTTCCTGCGGATGGAAGCTGCCCATTGCATCCACCTTTAAGGACATCCTGAATTACATTGGGATTGGTCCAAGTCAAGTGATCCCAAAGTTTTTGGGAAATCTCATTTGCTTTGCTGTCTTCTGTAAGAAGAAGCAAACTGTAAATTTTGAAAATTTTCGTCAACTGTTTAATGTAACCTTTAGTCCGGGGAACCCCCTATTCTACACATTTGTAAATAGGCAGGCTTATAACTTTATTGTTGATCCGATCTCTTCCCTCGTCCGAATGGCTTTGAAGCCTGGGATGTCCGAGAGGACACGAGAGCTATGGGGGCTACCAAAGAAATTCCTAAGGGCAAACATCCCGAACTGGCGCCCCCTTCCAAAAGATGTGGCTCCGTGGGTGGCCAAGTTGCACAAGCAGGAGAGGCTAGAGAAGCATCCCTTCCACGGATTGATGCAACCGCTCCCTATCTGGCGGATTGGCGGGCTGTGGAATGTGGAGGATTGACTAGCTTTAGTAAATACTTCTCTTGAACACTTGTGTTGTTGTTCCTGTTTTAAGTGTTATGCATGATTTTCATATATTTCCGCTATTTTAACTTTCATGCGTCCGTATCTATGATTGTTGTTTGTTCATGACTTCTTGGTTTGACTACATCATGTCTACCCTCAGAAAAGAAGAAACAACAAAGAAGCGGCGGGCTCTGGGGCATGGCAGTCGTGGGACAAGTGATCAACACACCCGATTACGCCCATGCGAATGAGGTACTTCATTGCGGAGGAAGGCCCGGAGGAGAAAGGGCGAAGACCCTCAAATGCTATGAGTGCTGATAAAGGCAAAGGCCACATCCTCGGAGGGCTGCTTGAAACCTCCGCAACCATCTAGTGCAGTGGATCTGCGCCCCCCCACCCCCAGCGTGCGGATCACGGGATGCCATTACTTGGTAGGAAGAGGAATTACATCGGACCTCTACTTTCTTTGTGAAGAGGTTATTCTCCATGAGCTTGCATTTGTCGACCAAGCTGCTCTGGACGTGGAGTATGAAAGGTGTCGAGGTCTGCCCGAGATTGAGAGGGTTGGAGAGATCCCCTAGTGAAGTATGGAGTATCTCGGAGAATGTGACAAATTTTTCCGTTGTATTGTAGATGTTGTGTGGATCCGAATAGATATATCGGATCGTAACATGTACAAAGGGGATTATGTGCACTTTTGTTTATTGTACAAATAGAATTGTTGTTAGAGTCTCTTTGCCATGTAAATAATCAAATTTTGATCTGAATCGAAAGATGGAAGTTGTATTGATTTGCCGTAAATTCAATTACAACTTGTGGACTTCGTGGCCAATGACAAAAGAGTAACAAAAATATAATACCCTAAGCATAAAACTTTTGAAGGTTCTTAGCATTCCAAGTACACTTAAGTGGACGTCCATGCCCATCCTCTAGTTCATAACTTCCATTCACTCTAGCTCCAATGATCTTGTAAGGTCCTTCCCAGTTGGGTTTGAGTTTCCCAACATTACTCAAAATATCAGCTCTGCGGAGCACCAGATCTCCGACCTGTAAATCTTTAGCTTGAACATTCTTGTTATAGGCCGAACTCTGATTTGCTTGATATCTATCGATATTAGCCAATGCCTCGGTCCTCTTCGATCTAGCATGTCTAGGTCATAGATCAAACTTCTGATTGGCGGAATCATGAAACTCTTGGATCCTCATTGTTTTTGCAATCTCTCTTTGGTATATGCTTAGTTCCATAAACCAGAGCAAAAGGAGTCTCTCTAGTTGCAGTCCGTGTTGTGGTGCGATGAGCCCAAAGTACACAATCTAGGTCATACATGACTATCTGAGGAGTCCTCGATCGCTTCTCTGGATCTTGACAATTGTTTTGTTCATGGACTCGACTGTCCGTTAGCTTGTGGATATCCGGAGGTGAAGCGTTGCTCAATTTTGAAGGAAGTTAACCATTCCTTAAGTTTGTTACAGGAAGGCGAGCACCATTGTCGAGACAAGGATTCTTGGTAAGCAAGCGAGATAATGTTTTCAAATGAAGGTTCGTACTCGACTTTCCGTGATAATAGCTCTGACTTCTACTTCTACCCACCTAGTGAAATATTCACGGCTACAATCAAGAATTTCTTGTTGAATTCCTCTTGGGAAAGGTCCGACAATATCAATTCCTCATTGGTCAACGGACATACTATGGTAGTGAAGTCATTGGGTGTGTCGGACGATGAGGAATGTTAGCATAATATTGGCAATCAGAACAACTCCAAGCAAATCCTACTGCATCTTTATCAATGGTGGGCCAATAGTACCCTTGTCGGATGATCTTTTGAGCAAGAGTCCGACCTCCTGAATGACTTCCACGACTTCCTTGTGGATCTCTTCTAACCTTATTCTTGCTTCTGCGAATCAAACATCTCATATGTGTTCTGTGAAGGATTTCTTGTACAAATCCTCTCCAAGTATGAAATACTGTTTGCTCGACCTTTGCACTCCTTGATTCTTCCGGATCGGTAGGTAAAGATCCGTCTTTGAGGTAATTATAGATGTCGGTCATCCGGTTTCTTCATATTCAATGACCATAATGGTTGGAGTAGGGTTCATGACGGATGAGTTCCTAGCGTGAGTAGAATAACCCTCCTAGTGTCTAAAAGCGGTATTTGCAGCGCATATTTTGCCAAAGTGTCCGCTCTTTCATTCCATTCCTATCAAATTTTTCAGGGTAAACTCCTCAAAGAGACTCACTTCTTGCTTGATGGCTTCGAGATACTTGATCATTGATGGGCCCTTTGTGGCGAAAGCACCCGAGATTTGAGCTTCAACTAACTGTGAGTCCATGTAGGCTTTGAGTTTCCAGACTTGTAGAGACTTGGCTATACGTAGTCCGACCATGATGCTTCATATTGACTTCATTGTTTGTAACCTTGAAGTCGAAAGAGATCGCATAGTCAAGTTACGCTTCATCAGGACTTTTAAGGTAGATACGATGCCTCCCACTCTTAGGTGGATGAACCATCCACTTCAATATCAAACATCGGTGGGCTGTTCCTTGGCTTTGGGATCTTTTATGGGTTCCTTAACTTTTAAGCTTTGTTCCTCCTCTTTCTCAGTATCCTGGTCGGAGTCATCAGTTTTTGGTTCGTTTGAGATATTATCAAGGAGGAACATGTGGTTGACAGATTTCCTCCATGATGGATTTGAGATTGATTGATGAATTGAGCATCTTCAAAGTTATCCGGTTGATCTTGGTAGCGACTTATGTTTGATCGCTTGGTAATCAAGCACTTTCGAATACTGCTTATCCGAGACTTTCCCTGACTCTGATTCTGGGTACTCCGCCAAGAAGTCAGCAATAACTTGAGCTTTCTTGGCTGTCGGAGCCTGATAGCTAATGTCGTATTCGCTCAACTCAATTACCCACTTAGAGAGTCGTCCGGATTGATCGGGCTTTCCAAGGACCTGTTTCAAAGGTTCCGTTGTTAGTACCACTATTTTGTGAGACTTGAAATAGGGTTTCAACTGTCTTGCGGTGTAAATCAAAGCATATGCAATCTTTTCAATCTTTACGTATCTTGTTTCTGCCCCAGCAAGGGCTTTACTAAGATAGTAAATTGGCATGTGATCATTAGCCTGGATCTGTACCAACACGGAACTCATTGCCTCTTTCGTAACTGCTAGGTAGAGGTAGAGTGGCTCTCCTTCAACGGGCTTGGAGAGTAGTGGAGGGGAATTGAGGTATTTCTTCAAGTTTCCAAAGACCTCGGAACATTCCATCGTCCACTCAAAGTTCTCTCCCTTCCGGAGGATTTTGAAGAATGGAAGATTCTTCTCCGCGGATCGTGAAATGAAGCGACTTAAGAACATAAGACGTCCGATAAGCTGTTGTACCTCGTTGATGTTCTTTGGTAGGGAAGATCTAGGATGGAATTTATCTTCTCGGGATTAGCACTTATCCCCCTTTTCGTGACCATGTAACCTAGGAACTTGCCGCCTTTTACTCCGAAGGTGCACTTTTCCGGATTGAGCTTCATTCCGTATTTCCTAAGGATAGAAAAGCATTTGTTCAAGTGCTCTATATGTTGTTCCTCGGTTTTGCTTTTAACAAGCATGTCATCCACGTACACCTCCATGGTTTTGCCAATTTCCTCCTTGAACATTTGATTTACCGGTATGGGTAAGTAGCTCCTGTGTTTTTCGATCGAAGGGCATCACTTTAAGCAATATACCCTCATGACAAAAGAAACATTTTCTTAATATCCTCCTTGGCCATCCGAATCTGGTAAAAAGCGATCTGGCGTCCATAAAACTCAATAGCACATCCGTTTGTGGAGTCGACCAATTGGTCATTCATGGCGGTATGGATCCTTTGGGCAAAACTTATTGGTCTTGTGAAATCATTGCACATCCGCCATTTACCGGTGATTTCTCAACTAGGACAACGTTGAAAACCAATCGGAATAACGAACTTCTTGATGTGTCCGACCTTCATGGGCGGTCAACTTCCGGCTATGATGGCATCCTCAATTGGACCAAAATATCTTCTTTTACGGGATATACTTAATCGATGGGTCCATGTTGACGGTGAGCAATGACCCTCAGATCTATCCCCTTGAGATCGTCAGTGCTCCAAGTGAAGACATCTCTATTGTCTCGGAGACAAGCGATGAGCTTCATCTCCACTTCTGCATTCATCTCTGTTCCGATTCTAATCTTCTTGTCGGGCTTCGGTGACAAGTTCAACATCCTTGAGAGTTCATGAGGTTGATCCGTGCGGTTTTGGGAAACTTGTCCTTGACTCCATATTCCAATGTTGGGATTCTCCTTTTCGGAGGAGAACAACTGCGGATCGGAAGTTAAAGGCTGCTAATCTGAGGCGGATACTCTCCTAGTAGACATGATGTAACACTCCTAAGCTTCCGGATGTTTCTACTTCTTCTCCAACTCCGTAGGGAGTTGGAAACTTCATTCTGTTATGGAGAGTAGATGATATAGCTCGGAACTGATTGAGCCCCAGACGACCAAAGATGACATTATAATCGAAGGTTCGATTTACCACTATGAAATGGACTAGCTGTGTCACTCTACGGGATGTGTACCCAGCGATACATGAAGCATGATGCTTCCTAAAGAATGAAGTACCTCCTCGAACCTAATATGGAGGTATTAACTCTCTCATATTGAATTCTTCCCAAATTAATCTGACCGATTGTTCTTTTGGTAATGATGTTCGAGGAACTTCATGTGTCTACCAGGATCTTGTTTACTCGATAGGTTGCTATGGTTAAGGAAACCACAAGTGGAACATCCGGATCATCCATGTCCTCGCCTCCTGTCGTAGGAGGAGGAATCTCACTGTCATCAAAGGAGATAGTGTTTGTTCCACGGATCACCGGAGCAGCGTAAGATCTATCATTGTTTCATGATTACGGTGTCCGTTCCTTGCGTTCTGCTATCGCCGGTCGGACCTCTGCTATGGTGTTGATCACTCCACTATATGGGCGATTCTCCATTTCAATATCATCATCATACTCGTCTTGGTGATGATGCGAAACGGATGATTGGTTGGCGGAGGCGGTGATAGAGGGGCGTGGTTGCGGCTCCATTGTTCTGTCTTCCCTTCTCCGTTCTGTCCTATCATGCCTAGAAGGTTCGTCCGTATAGACGTGCTCCTTCAAATTTCCTTCTCTTATTAAATGCTCAACCTCGGTTTTCAGTTGAATGCAATCGTCCGTCTCATGACCACGGCTCTTATGAAACTTGCAATACCCTTTTGCATTCTTGTTCTTCCGATTATTGTGAGATGGCTTTGGCCATTGAACATCTAACTTTTTCTCAATAGAGGTGGCCAAGATGTCGGATCTCGGTCTACTGAGACGGGTATAATCCGCATACCTTCTTGGCGGATTCCTTTCCCTGTTGAAACCTTTATCCTTGTATTCCTTCTTCGGATCGAACTTTCCGTGGCGTTGCCCTTGCTTCATTGGCTATTTTCCTTTCTTGGATCCAGCTCTCACTGGAACATTCCTTCGATACTCCTCTTCGTACATTACCTCTTCACATATATCATCCAAATGCTTTTCACTCCTCACTTCCTGGCTAGAGAGTTTCCTTCGGAGTTCTCCGTTTTAAGTATTAGCATACATGTAACGGACTCGTTACTTATTACTGTGAGACTCAACTCGGAGGACCTCCGCATTGAAGCGATCTAGGAAAGTACTAAGATCCTCTTTGTTAGGAAACTTGTTAGATATTTTGTTAGAAATATCTGTTTAGATTTTGATCAGCAACATGATGACTTATCTTAGTCTCAGAAAGGTGATTAGTACTCTTGGTTCACTTGAACATTGTAAAAGAGGAAACCCACTAAGTATGATAGTCTAGCTAATCTTGTATAGGATGTTAGGTCTCAAAATGTAAATTTTATTTTATGAAGAAGACCGAAGAAGACATCCAGCGAACAAGTTCAACGACATTGAAGACTTGAAGAAAGCGCACAAGATTAAAAGTTTTCGAGATACCTTGGCGGATATCTTGAAGACGAATAGTTTTAAACAAGCATGTCACAAGAGATATCCGAGAAATGAAAGGTCTATCGAAAACAAGGAAAGTATCCTGATATCTATTCTCGAGATACCTTGAGCTTTAACCACATTTATGAAAAGAAATATATATATTGCAAACAAAGTTGTTTCAATAAAAGTGGTATCGAAGATAAAGATAAGAGCGTCAAAGAATCGAGAAATCGATCAAGGTTGTCTACGATACAAAGCATAGTTCGTTGGCACTCTGAGACAAAAGTATAGTACAATGCATTAAATGCAGGACGGAGATATACGAACAAAAGCGGTAACCGAAGAAGAAGACAAACACCTTCTGATACTATACTACGAGATATCAATAGTTTTAATTTGATTTAAGCCTAACGGATACTATTCAAACGGCACTCAAATTCATCTATAAATATCAACACTTAGACTTCTTGAGAAGACACGCTGAACCTTAGAGACACAACATTTACACGAACATATTCTCTCAAGCAAACTACTTATCCTCGAAGCTTTCTGTTGCGACCAAAGCTCCGAATCTTAAGTAGTACTCAAGTTCTAAGTGTCCTGATCCTAAACAAGCACAGCTATCTGTGAAAGAGTTGAATCAAAAGATCAAGTATAAAGTTTATTCTCTTGAACACTTATCTGAACTTGGTCGATAAAAGAACAAGATACCATACATTGCAAAGTGTATTAAGTATACTTGATTCAGAGCTATCGATTAAGCGAAAAGTTATTAAAGAAGCTCATCGACAACTCGAACCAAAACCAACACCATCCTTTGGCGTGGAGTAGGAAGTACTTAGTTTGAGAAACTAAGGAATAACTCAAAGGTTATTGAGCACGGAAGTACTTAGCTTGGGAAGCTAGGAATAGCTCAAAAGGTTTACAGTCTGGTGATACTTGGCATGAAAGCGGGAACAACTTCGGGGAACATTTGGTTGGGAACCATCTGTTTAAGGAATCTAAGAATAGGATTTTGTAAGGTGACCTCGATTATCTATTCTAGTGAATTCTAGGTCTTTGGAAGACAAAGTGGATTAGTTGGAGGATTACATACCTCAGGATACCACTATACTTCATGTTGTTATTTACTTTTACGTACTTACATTTCAAACACACACACACTTTTAGCTGTTACGCACTTATCTATCTTAAGTCTTCCTTTCTGAATATAAGTATCAGATATCTACTCAGATATCTTAGAAATAGTTTTTATCGACAAAAATTTTAAAAGACCATTCACCCCCCTCTAGTCTTTTACTTTGCGTTATCTGGACCAACTAGTGGTATCGGGCGGAGGTTCACAAGCCTACCTTTGAACTAGATCCCAGAGGTGAAGGAACTTTGTCCATTTCGAGGACTATTTGATTTGTGTGTTAAGTGTGCGGAATGTCTCGAGTGATGCACCGTTCTCAAACCAGAACTACGAAATGGAAAAATAACATGATGCTCCACCTTGAAGCCATAAGTGTGAAATGATCGAAGTGATAAAGAATGGCCCGATAGTCATTCAACAACTCGAACAAGTCATGGAGGTTTCTAATGGTAGAGCAGAGATCAAAGCGAAGGATCTTCACAAACGATCGTCGACAAGTGGGAGATCTACTAGTCGAGTTATTCTGAACGAAAGCCAGAGAACTACGGACATCGAAGATGCCAAGAGGAATCGTCTGGATGGTCGGCTTCGTAATATCATCATCGGATCGACACTGAGCACATACGATTAAAGCGTAGGGTGCTAAGCGGAAAGTTACTGGCTTTGATTGAAGAAATCTGTCGGGGCGAAAACGAAAACAAGTTGAAGTTCTCAAGTTGAAATTTCAAAATTTCAAACAAGGACCCATGAAACTCTGGAAGAACTTGATTTGATTTACCACTCTCATGAGTGATATGGCGCCCTTGGGAAAGCAGATACTCCCGATCGGAAAAGATTAAGACTATTGTGAAGTCTTAACCACAAGGAGCATACCAAATTCTTTATTTTAACCAAGGAATGCGAAATATCACTCGGTGGAACTCTTCTCACATCTTGCTACGGTAGATTATGAGGCAACACAAAGAGAACAAACAATGAAAAGTTGCGAGAATATTGCTCTAGTTGCTCGAGGAACTTACGAAAGAAGAAAAGCAAGGAAGAGGCGAGGATGCTCTTCTTGCAAAACAAATGAGCAAATATGTCGATGAGAAATTGAGAAGAAAAGCGAAGAGAAGCTAAAAAGCATCTAGGCTCAAACTATCACGATAAAATATGCAAAGCTCATTGAACAAGCCATTTCGAGAAAGCATCATGTCTTGAGAGCGAAATTGAAAGCGATATCTGTTTCTATTGCCGAAACACAGCCACTTCAAGAAGGATTGTCACGCCTTGAACAAACTAAGGACATGTGACAAGAAAGATAGAAGAATCTTGGAAGAAGCGAGCTTTGTTAGCGAAGAAAGAAAGAAAATCAAACTCATTGGATGCTCTAGATGTTGAGGCAGATTACGAAGATGACAATTGATGACTCAACCTTACCATCACCGAATTATGTGGAGTTACTCATGATATAATCAACTTGACCTCGAGAAGAATGAATTGTGGTCCGGACATCTCTAACATAGAAATCATCTTATGGTGATGAGGTAACACATACTTCTTGTTATACTTATGAAAGTGATGAAGAAGAAATAAAAGATCTAGAAAATCTCGGAAAGAACTTGACATCTATGAAGAGAATTTCTAATGATCCAGAGCTAGAACGAAAATCTTGAAGAAGAAAAGAATTCTCTTGCAAAGGAAAATTCTCAATTAGTTAAGATATCGAGAAAAGGATCTTTGAAAATGCATTTCTCAAAGCTCGGATATACGAGGCTGAAAAGTCACATAAAGAAGCAATGGCTGAATTACGAAAGAAATATGAAGATCTTCTTTACGAGAACAAGGAACTCGAGAAGAAAGAATTATCTTTTCAATCTTATGCAAAGCTAGTGACACTCTTCTTGAAGTACAATCTTACTTAAGAGATCCTTGAGAAAAGAAAGGACTTGAAATTTGAATACCGCAATGATTGTTCTATCACTCTGAATAAGAGTAAGGAAAGAAGAACATTTGTAAGTACTTCGAAGATGGTTTATACAATCTATAGTATCGGTGAAAAGTCGAAGATTGTTGACAAAGGAAAGGAAGTTGCGACTAAACCTTTGTGGGAAAAACAAGTCAAAAACAAAAGTGTTAGATGCGTCTGCGAAAAGAAACACAACCTTTGAAAGTATAAACACCCACGGTGCTATGTCTCTCAAAAGGGTAGAATTGCGAGTGGCAAATTCTCCGTGTCACTTTTACGGAAAGAAATTAGACCAACGAGAGACTAGCAAAGTGCGAGAAAAGATCTCGAGATAGCTTCAAGTGCTCAAACAAAGTATTGGCTATAAAGGCATCGAAGCGACTTGCTCATGAATACAAGCAGAGCAAGAACGATGGCTAAAGGCTAGAATTGCTTAAAGCAATTATCGAAGTGGAAGTTGAATCAAGCCCTTTGAAAATATGAATGCAGGGCTAGAAGAAATCATGAGGAAAGCTAAGTTCTTTGAAAAGCAAACTCGAAACTGACAGTGTCTGAAAGCACCAAATGGAGCACCTAGGAACACACCAAGGAAGAAAATAATTCTTAATAATGATAATCATTCAATTAGAATTCCTCCTTATGTTCTATCAAACAAAAGAATATTCGAGAAATTCATTCAAAATGGATTCCTCTTTGGAAGATTGTTTAGTCTGATAGTTCAATTGTAAATTGAGAACCTAATCTCTGTTCTGTTGTGTGCGAATGCTTCCTAGACTAAAGCACAATGGCTGTTTGATAGTGGATGCGGAAAGCACATGGCGAGACAAAGCAAATCTGTCGATTACAAAGCTTGCAACAGGACGGATATCAGTTCTTTGGAGGAGAATTAAATCCCTCTCTAGGATTTGGCGTCAAATTAGGAACATTAACAATCGGCGTATTACATGTTAAGGATTTGAAATATAATCTATTTAGCATGAGCGGTTTGCGACAAGGATTTTACTATAAAATTCAAAGCAAATACTACAAACTAATTGTGAATGAGTCAAAGCGAACAGTCTTGGTTGCTTTCGGCGGAAAAGCGATCTTTATGTTTAGATTGGGCATCGACCTGATGAAGAATGTCTCATGGTGAGTCAATCTGGTCACCTGAAGAAATTTGGTTATGGCACAAAAGAATGAGTCACTTGAACTTCAAAACTACGAGCAGACTTGCGAGAAAGAGTTAGTAGTTGGCCTTCCCAAAACATCTTCGGAAAGGATGGTATTGCACTTTATCCGGATGGGAAACAATCTAAGATCTCTTTCAAGTCAAAATCGGATACTCTAGTGTTAGACCACGCAACTATTACACATGGATCTTTTGAATCATACGTAACTAGTTATGCGGGAAAGAAGTATAGTCAGTTGTTGTAGATGACTTCTCAAGATTCACTTGGGTTGTCTTTACGAAACAAAATCGATGCGGTGGAGATACCAAACTTGCTTAAAAAGCTTGAAGTCATGAAAAATGACAAGGTATCTATGATCGAGCAGACCATAGTCTTGAGTTTGTCAACCGATTACATAAAGGAGTTTTGTACTGCAAGGTATACAACACCAACTTTCCTCTGTAAGAACACCTCAACAAAATGGTGTTGCGAAAGGAAAAGCAGAACCCTTAAAGAAGCTACAAGGGCGATGCTAGGCGACCTTTGAAATAAGTGAAATTTATTGGGTTGAAGGCGTAAACCTGACTGCTACACTCGAGCAGGATGTTTGATAAACAAACACCATGTGAAGACCCCTTATGAAATCTTGGTTGGTAGACCCTAATATCAAACATCGAGAGTATTTGGTACAGATGTTTTGTTCTAAACAATGGGAAAGATTATAAAGAACATTTCAACGAAAGGCGAATGAAGGTGTATTTCTTGGTTATTCCACGAATAGCAAAGCCTACAATTTACAACAAAGAACAAAGAAAATTGAAGAATCGGTTCATGTTGTATTCTATGAAGGAAGTAAGAAAACACCTCCTAATGATGAACTCTCGAGAAAGGTTCAAAGAACTAATCTTGAGGATTAGAAGAAGAATCCTCGAAAGGAGAAACATCATTATGGAAAGTGAGGATGACTCGGCGTAGAAAAGCTTGATATGCCTAGTAACAACAAGATGACTCACAAACATGATGAAGAATTTCCTATAAAACTTCCGAAATGGAAGCGAAGATATTCATCATGAAGCTATCTCTAGAAACAATCTCTCGAAAGACATGTTCGAGATAGCTCAAACCTTTGAACAAGTGTCGACATTAATTGACCTTACGAGGAGCAAAATGTCTTGAATCTTTGAAATAGTATCAAATCAAAATCCTAGTGATTCACATTCAAATCACTTGGATATTGATCCTACTAGCACTAAACCTATGATGAGATGGATCAAGGATCATCCGCAAAAGATGTGATTGGACCAATTAATCAAGGTGTTAGGACTAGGAGAGCAATAGTGAAAATGCTAATTCTCTCTTTGGATGTTTCATCTCAAATATTGAACCTAAAAATATAGAAGAAGCATTAGGAGACCAAGTGGATCTACGCAATGCAAGAAGAGTTGGATCAATTTGAGAGAAACAAAGTGAAACTAGTTCCATTTGTAGAAGGAATATACGTGATTGGAACTAAATGGGTTTTCGAAACAAGATGAATGAATCTGGTGAAATAACGGAAACAAAGCAAGATTGGTTGCGAGGATTTACGGTGAAGGCTTAGATTTTGATGAGTCATATGCAGGTTGCAGTTGGATGCAATAAGACTCTTTCTAGCCTTTGACTCATAAAGATTTTAAAGTTTATCAGATGGATGTCAAAAGTGCATTCTTGAACGGTGAACTTGCAGAAGAAGTTTATGTTGAGCAACCACCTGGCTTTGAAGTTTCCTCAGAAAGTAGAATGGTCTATAAACTACAGAAAGCTCTGTATGGTGAAGCAGGCTCGAGAGCATGGTATGACACTTTGGCGAAATACCATACGGAAAGTGGTTTCAAGAAAGGTGAAGTTGATAAAACTTTATTTACCTTAAATCATGACGGGAAACTACTCTAAGTTCAAGTATATGTTGATGACATCATATTTGGATCTATGGACAAGCAACTTTGTAATGACTTTGCAAATCTCATGAAAAGCAAGTTTGAGATGAGCATGATGGGAGAAATGAATTATTTTCTAGGATTGCAGTCGAGCAACTCGATGATGGAATATTCATTAGTCGAACAAAGTATGCAAAGATATGCTCACAAAATTCAATCTTAAGTCTTACGAAAAGAATGCTAAGATACCTATGAGCATTGGAACCAAAATGACCTATACTAAATCGGATAAGAGTGTGGAAGAACATAAGTATAGGAAATTGATAGGTTCACTACTTTACCTCCTTGCAAGTAGACACTTTATTCAATACGCGTTGGAGTGTGTGCTAGATTTGAGACAAATCCGATGCAAACACACTACAGCGTTGCTATCAAAATATTAAGGTATGTAAAAAGGTAGATGTAGGATTGTGGTATCCTAAAAAGCGGATTGAGTTTAAATTTGGGTACTCGGCGTTGATTATGTTGGATCAACGCTGAATAGGAAAAGCACCTCGGGTTCTGTCGGTTTACGGTAGACTTATCTCGTGGTTTAGCGAAGCAAAACTCAATTGCAACTTCTACCACAGAATTTGAATATATTCTTTGTTGGTTATTGTGCAGCACAAATTACGTGGATACAACAACAACTTAAAGACTATGGACTCGATGAGAAGAAAACTCCCATTTTACTGACAACACAAGTGCTATTACGATTACACAGAATCCTAAATTTTATGCCAGAACAAAGCATATTGATGTTAGACATCACTTCATCAGAGACCATGTTGAAAAGGGCAATATAGAGATACTCAAGATTGGCACTGAAGACCAACTTGCAGATATCTTCACTAAGCCACTACAAGAAAGTAGATTCTTAGCCTTAAAGACATAGTCTTGAACTAATGGAACTACCAAAGAAAAAGTTGAGAAAAGTGGAGCAGGCATCAGGAGAAGAGGTATCTGGGCGGGCATCAGAAGAGAAAGAGAAATGCAGGTATCAGGAAGTCAAAAGGCTAAAGAGCAAAAGGCGACTTAAGATCTACAGGCGGAACTCGGATATCTAGTTCACTTTCGATGAGGGAATTGAAAGAGAATAGTACAAGCTGTCTGCGATCGACTACTCTTGAAATTTGTATTATTTCTATCTTTGTAAAACTTGGACAAATATTGAGTATGAGATAGACTCAGATACAAGCAGTGTTCTTAGTCACAGGAATTGTGATTCGGATAGCAAATGTAAAATTCATTAATTAGGCACAATCACAATTGTTGATTGTGATCATTGCTGAAGAAGGATTCGTGTTGATTTTAGTCAGAGTGTTTCGAAGCAATGGAACCAGTTTAGACGCACAGGCTGTCTTAATCACATTGCTAAAGACTGCTCTGGGGATTCAGCAACCAAACATTATTCTGTATACACATTAAGAGATGGTGGAAAACAAGACACAAGATACAGAATGGTCTTCGAGGGAGACTCAGGACATGGCAAGTGGAGAAGAGACCAACAAGATGTCGAACAGCATAATGCAAAAAGGAGGGATCATCGTAACCCCAGAGATGAGGACGATAGAACAGAGAGATACGAAAGGAGAGGTCTGCGTAAGTTAGAGAAAGAGATCAAAGGGAGAAATACAGAATGTACAATACAGAGCTAAGAGTAACTTTGTTCAATAAGATATGCAATACAAAATATACAGTTTCCTATCTGGTATAGAAGTTTGTAATTCATTTCCTTCATGAATTGATGCTCTAAATATTCTTAGTATTACATCTTCTACAGTCTTGACATTGTATCATCACATTTCCTAAATTCTCACTACAGGAAATGTGAAAACAGATCAAGAATACACCTTCATTGAATAAGAAATATTACAAGGGCCAGAATTCAGCCCTCATCACCATTATACAACACACAAGCTAAAAGAATACGGATGCGATTATGTTAACACTCCATCTGACTACGATACTTCAAGAAGATTTGTGCACCACCATAGTGAGCCAGAGCCCCATGACCACAAACACATGAAAGATTTGATGGCTATGGCCGGCAAGATCAAACCAACCAGGCTTCCACGCTCTGGAATCCGGCTAACATAAAACACCGTCCCAATCAAGTATGATAAAGCCATGACCGATTCATGAAATAGCGTTACATTCCTGTGTGGATCATCCCAGTTCACTGCAAGAGCATGTATGGCTGGAATTAGCCCAAACAAGCCCATAGAGCGAAGAGCAAGCAGTGCGAGCGATATTTCAGTTGAGAGAGCCGGAGAGAGCAAGGTGACGACAGTGCACAGTCCCATGATTGAGATGCCAGTTAGGTATACTATTTGCCAATGTGGGGTGCATTGGAAGATGTAGTATATTGGAGGAAGAAGGATGTGATTATCATGACCACAATTCCTCGTAGTCTAGTTGGATTAATTGGTAGTTCATATGTTTGGAGTGGCAAGAAAAGAGATGGCAAATGCTGCTTGAGAGGAGGCAGAACATCGAACCACATAAGAACACATAAAACGGCCAGTTTGTGGCCACCGTGTCGAGTGAGCTTACTTCCATTTTAGATGTGAGTCTTGCTTCAAGTCAATCAATTTCGTAGTACCCTAATAAGGAAAACAAGTTGAAAATTTATCATCCGAATTCTACATTGAAGTGAGAACAAACAACACGAACTTAATTATCTATAACTGCAGTGAATCACCTTTCCTTTTGAAAAGCTTTGCATTTATAACCATTTGCCAAACTTCAGATTCTTAATTTTTGGACTAGAATTCTAAACATGTGCGGAGTTTCGCAGGCGAATAATAAATGGATGGGTATGACTCACCAGGGAAAAATTCTTGGAGATGTTAGCTTCGGAATTAGACTGGAATTGACTGCAAAACAAATTGATGCGCATTAGTAATCTCATAGGTTCTGATAGAATAAGCTAATGTTCTTGTACATCGAAGAAGCTCATGCGCTAATGGTTAACCTCAATACTTCACGTTCACTACAAAATTTACAGAGTACGTGAAGCAATTAATCCTATATAGGCACACATAGCAACAAGAGGATTGACCTAATACTAGAACTGGTGCTAACAATAACCAGGGAAAATGTATGGCTGGTGAACTTCAAAAGCTTAAGCTCATCAAGGCTTAAGAAAAACTCTTACCTAGTTATATTCAAGTTACTTTAAAGTATCATTCTTGGCCATACTTTCACTCACCCTGCAATTCGAATCACCGATTACAGACTCGCATATACTCTGTCTCAAATTGTGACTGCTTGAGGTATAATTTGAACAAATTTAGAGGCTAACTATTGGTGCAGCTCTAGGAGTCAAATCACACAAACAAAAATTATCCTAATATCAGACTTTTCCACCACCTGGAAACTAAGATATCCTAATTTCAAAGTACTACTTTACTAATCAATCATAGACACAGGAAGCAAGAGACTTGAAATTTGTCAAACATACTCACCCAGTAAACATGGTAGTAATGAAATCAGCCAACTGAGGCACCTGAGCTACATTTGCCACTGTCAATCCCACAAACAGTATAAATCCCAACAAATGCCTGCAACAACACAAGACCACCAACCAATCAACAACAACCTCAAACAACCAAACAAACAAACAGAAACCAAAACTCAACCAAATCAATGGACAATGAAATAAATAAATACTCACGTCCAGACATTAAGTGTCTCATTATGCCACCGGAAAATGCTAAAAAAGGCCTCTTTCAAAGGCCAATCAGCCCTATAATAATTCAAAATAAACTCATTGTCCTTCATGTACTCTGGCAGTTCTTGATAGGAGCAAAGATTGAATCTTTTTCCTCCATTCTTCCCACCAGACCTTTTCTTTGCACCATCCATCTCCGGATCCATCATCTTGATGACCCCTTTATTCTTCTTCCTCTTCAAAGCAGAGCCTTTACTGGCACTATTACTCTTGATCATAGTACTGATTGTTGAAGCAAATTGGGAAAAGGGCCTTTTGCATTTAAGGAGAAGAAGAAGAAGAAGATGAGTATGTGTGCAATAAGTGCAGGGTAACGAGCAACTTCCCAACAAGAAACATTTAAAGGGGGTTGAGTGAAGAAGAGAGGAAATTGAAATGTGTTGTTGGTGTTGTTTGGCTTGACTGGATTTATTTATGGTTAGGTTATCAATAACTTCTTTCTTTCTCTTCTCTTGTCATCATTCATGAGTTACATGACTCTACATTTTTTAGTACATGTGAGGTCCATGATGACATTTTTCGGCCTTTTTTGCATCCACTGTATTTTTTTAGGATTATGTTACACAAATAGTTATGCCACGTTTTCTAATAGTAGTAGTAGTTTTTTTTTTCAGTTACATTCCCAAAAATACAACATTTATGAACTGGTCACAGTGCTTTCAAGTTGGTGCAATATTGTATCATCATGAAATGTATTTCTAGTACCCATGCGCTTCTACCCCGTCTTCATTTTTATTAATTTTTAATCAACTCACGTGACATTATCAACCAATTGTTGGGCAGTGTTGGATTTATATACACTTTCATATACGACCTGTCATTGTTGATCAAATATTTCACTGTACACTGTGCCTCTTTTTTTGTTTGGGCGCCATTTCCCACCGCCCCGCCTCCCATGCGCCGCCTCCATAGCCCACTGCTGGATCTCGTCTTCCTCCACCAAATCGGAGTCTCCACCCGCCTCCATGTGCCTCCCACGATAAACAGAAATCCAAAAAAACCATGCAACTACTGCCCCCACTCCCTGCCCATGTACCAATTTGAATTGCAAAAATTACCTTTCACCGGTCACTATCACCTCCATCCTTATCTTGATTTGCATTATTTTAGAGTAACTGTTGTAGAAGTTTGGTGTGATTTGTTATCTGGTATACTAGTTTTATGAAATTGAATAGAGGAAGAACAAGAGTTAGGTAATGAGATGGGGTAATATTTGACGTTGGAGAGACAAGTAAGGCGCGCATAGAAATGGCGCTCTGTTGTAATAGATTGAAATTGGGATAGAGACAGTGTTATTTTACCACAAGCTACTAACCTATAGTTATAGATATCACGTGACATCTTCTCGACGCTGGTTATGAGGGCAAACTTGTAAATTGATTTATTATTGTAGTATCATGAAATGGTTTTAGAAATCGGTTAGCTACTTGATGTCAGTGTCATAATTGTCTTTGTCATGTAGCGGGCTCGTTTTTTTAGTACTCTACTTCCTCGATCGCGGTGAATTTATACATGATGATTGGCGATGTGTGGCGGTGTGGTTTAGGTGAAAAAATTAAAACAATTGATAAAACATAAAAATGTTTACAATTTGTGTTAAAAGTTTAATTTGTGTTTAAATGTTACACTGCTTATTATTGTCGAATGTGAGATAGTGTCAACTTTTAAATAATCGTGAAATTATGTGAGACCTTGAAAATTATAAATGATATAATTATATAGGAGGTGGAACTTGGAAGGTATTAATTAAATAAATAGAGGAATTTAGAATGTTCCGCCACCTTTTACATGTAGTACATGAGTTGTTAAATCATTAAAAGAATAAAAGAAAATCATTACTAATTCATCATTCAGGTCTATAGCCCACGTTTTACCTTTAGTTAGTATTTTTTTTATCGGTTGGGTTTCGTACTAAGCAAAATCTAATCTATAAATATTTATCTATTACATCTACAATCGATCCATATCTTCCCACTGCGTATTTTATTAGGAGTAGAGCTTCCCCAAAGGATTTCCTATATTATAAAAATTATAAAAAAAGCCCATTAATTACATTAATTAATTAAGGAAAAACCACTTTGTAATCTTAATAACAAAAATATACGTTTATCAAAACTTGAAAAAGTTGTAAGGGTGACGAAGAATGGACGTATAAGACTCTGTTATTTTCAACTGAAAACTCTTTCGATTCGATTCGATTCATTCGATTCGATTCATTTCGTCTTGATTCGATTCGATTCGATTCATTAAATTCATATTATTATTATTATTATTATTATTGTTGTTGTTGTTGTTGTTGTTGTTGTTAATAATAATAATAATAATAATAATAATAATATTATTATTATTATTATTATTTTATCATTTATTTACACACCCGATCTTTTGTACGAGGAAAATAAGAAAATTTATCCAATTGAGTTATTTTCAACTTTTTTCTTTCTTTCTTTTTAATACGACTTTTAGTAGATCAATGAAATAAAGAGTATAGTTACAATTTGAACTAACAAAAAATCTACATGTTCAAAAACTCTAAAACAAGTTAAACCAAACCAAAAGTCAGACCAAACTTTATAAAAATAATATTATATATCACAAATATTGAAAAATGACATTTATTCCTCCATATTATCTTCCTCGGACTCTATATTATCTTCCTCGGACTCTATAAAAGATGAAGAAGAACGTTCTGTATAAGGGTTTTAATGGGTTTTAATGAAGTTTGGGAGCTGGGCTTCAACTTGGACCTTTAACAAGTCCAATTTAAAATTTTTCTCGTAAGCCTATTATAACAATACGTATAAAATCGAAAAATTTCACGGGATTTTACAATAAAACAAAGTTACGTTAATCAAATATACTTAATTTCTTTTCATGAAAGTTGAAATATGAGTATTGGGACTGAAAGTTGAAGAATCAGTTTGGAAAATGGAACAATGCTGGAGGTTCTGGAAAAAAAGAGTGTTGATGTAAAGTTGTTGACACGAGCTTGTGCATGGTTTATGGACAAGTGATTTTGGTTAAGCTTTTAATTATTTTATTTGCCGAACATTGTCCATACTCTGTATAGCGTTTTCAAGTTGTAATAAATTTCACCGATTAAAAAAAAAATAGACAAAAGGCAGTTTATACGACGATTAAAATTCGGTTTTAATCGAGTTATCATTCTCATATTGTTTTCCACGCGGTTGGTATAAAAGTTTGTTATACAATAATAAATAAAAATGTAAAGTGACAGAAAAAAGAGTAGGAAGAATGTGAGAAAGATGAAAAAAATAATATATTTTTTTAATTGTGATTATATATACCATCATATAATTGTTATTATTATTACACAATAATTTCTTGATTCGATTCGATTCGATTAGTTTTGATTTGATTCGATTCGATTCGATTGATTCCATTCGATTCGATTCGGTAAATTTTGATTTGAAAAAACGAGGCTAAGTAGATTAGCTATGGAATCCAAGATAGTACTTACTATTGGGGTTGTTAAGCTTAACGTTTTAATTAACACAAATATTTTGTAACTTGTGAAAATGCCCTTAGCTAAAAAACAAACTTATGAAATACGAAAAAATTAAAAAACTCGTATATGCAAACACGAAAACATTATGCGAACATGTACGGACACTAATTAACATCAGTAAACACAAAATTTCAAAAATTTCGAAATTTCAAAAATTTCGGAAAAAATGAACAATTTTGAATTGATTACAAATATTTTGTTTGTTTTACCCGCGAAAACGTGTTGCGTTTAACATTGCTGTTACTATTCCAAGGGAATAAAAATAATAAGAAAACATTTGCTGGGTAGATATACACAACTTCCATAATTGTGCAACAACCTAGAAGATTATATGAAAAGATATATGCGCGATACTCATCCAGGAATGTATAAACCAGTTACGAGTCGTCTTCTATTTTTCTTTGATGCTTTTATTTAGGTTCTACTTTTTTGAAATTGGAAATGTGGGCCTAATATTACTTAACCTAATAGATAAAATTTACCTAAAAAATAAAATAAGTCGAAAATGTGAACTTGTCTAGTATAGATATCAAGCAAAAAGAAAGGAATAAGAATGTTTACAAATTGATTTTGTTTAGAAAGAACTCTGTAGGACACCAAATTATGCTCTTAGAGCTAAGAACGCCCACCTCCTAGTATATCAATATATCCTAGACCTATCTTGACTTCGATGTGTCAAAACCAGGGAAATTTGTTAAACCAATAAACAATAAATAAGGGTAATCTTTAAATTAGGGATATTTTCGTATGTAGTCCAACAAACAGGTCTTGTAAACATTATACTATAAAATCAAAGAGTAAATGGAAACAAAACATAACTCGTGTATAGTACAATGTAATATTTTTGTGTAATATGTAATAGTAATATGGGTAGGCTAATTATATAGTAAGGTAAGCAAAGCTTGGATATACTACGTTCTAATCTCAGCCCAGTCGGATCTTCTACTCCAATACTATTAATTTCGTGTAATTCCTTATATCATGCCTAAGTTTTCTTTAAAGTTGTCCTTATTTCTAGTCCTCTTTACCAAAATAAAATTCCTTTTGAGTTGAGTAAGATATAAAAACTAATAAAGGTCTGTGTATATTGCACTTAAAAGATTATAATCAGAAATGATACTTATCATGCATAATGAATATGTGTTACATTCGATTTATGGTTACTATTTTGTTTGACCAAAATATAACAATACGATTTTAGTTTGACCACTCAATTACTCTTAGATCGTTATGTTGTTAAGGTGGAACCTTATCCATAAAAACATACGAAGTAATGGGTTTTCAACCTCTACAACATTTTTAGTGCGTTATGTCTTGAGTGTATATCATCTGCGTTGTATAATGACGATACAACATTTAAACCACAATAGAAGTCACTACATTGGTGTAGAGAAGAGGAAAGTCAAGTCATGAAGGTTGATCTGGCAATTGTAATGTTCTAGTTTTAATTTCAAATTAAATTTCGAAAAAGTAATCTTTAAATTTTTTTATTACATCAGAAAGAAATAGCAAGTTGGTTAGATGATGCATTTATGTCTAAAAATGACCTAAACTAAGCAATCAGCATAGTTGGTTGAATAATCACTATCTAAGATAATGATTGTCCAGATTCCATATTGATAGAATGATGTGTTAGTGTTAGCTCGTTTTTGAATTATGATTATGAAATACTCTTTACCTCATGCTGAATTTACTATTTAATTAAGAAGGTTATCATTGTTGGGCATGTAATTGTATACATTTAGATTCAAAGTTTTTTGGTTAACGCCTACCGGTGTTCGTTAATCGTGTTTGTTTTGGAGTATGTAGTATGATGATGGTATGCATGGACATGTTAATTGATGTGATGTATCATTCCGATATCTAATTATTTTTAATAGTGCCTATCGATCCAAATTTTAGAACAATGATCAATTGTTATGTAAAAGTAACGTACTTCGAGGTATTTTAGTATGAAATGAATCCAATAAATTGGGCATGCAGTATGATAAATTCTGAGTAGGACACCTAACTGTTATCATAGTTACTGATCGTTATAGGTTACCAATTCTGGTAGTTAAGATCCACCCTTTTTAATGCTTTTTCGACAAACTATACCGAGTTTCGGTTCGGATAAAGAAAAGTGCATCACGACTCAGGTGACCCTTGCATACATATCTATTTTTTGACTAACAATTGAACCACTTTATCTTAACTTCATTTACAGATTTAACCTTGAGATTCCATAATTATCATTTATTTCATAATTTACTTTAAATTGGTAAGTAAAGTTATACTGTATTCTTAAATACGAAAAATTATTAATTTACTTGAATTGATTAATTCGATTCGGTTTCTTGGTTGTTTTTTATCTTCAATTGATTCGATTCGATTCGATTCGGATCAATTAAATTGATTCAGTTACATTTGAGCGAATAGAACATTGCCTTAGTACATGTGTAACAAACTAATGATTATGACAATAATTGATTAAGACCGACCATTTAGACAGGTTCTTATCCGTGTTATGCCCCACGTTAGATGTCTGGCGTGTAAATGCTTTAGTTGATATTGTATTCTATTTTGGCTAGAACTTTAATGAATTTACTTTTAAAATACCTAAATGTCAAATGGTGAACCTAATACTATAGAAAATAAGCGTGTACCAAAAAAGATGTCCAAATATGTGCATGGAAGCTTTAAGTTATTACTTCTTACTTTTCATAGTAGTATTTGTTTTGAATGTTGATGGTTGGTGATGGAAATTCCTTGAACTCAACCTACAAGATATCTATTAAAAGTTGGTATGAAGTTACATGGGTGTCACTTGATCAAGTTGCTTGGACAATCACACTTATTGTCGTACGACGGCCGTCGTGCAAGTAAATACACTCTAAAATCTAAATCATGTTCAGTTTCGGTAGCATTAATGGGAATTTAATGTATTGCATTGAAAATTGTTAGCTAGGTTCCGGGAAAGATTACTGGATGAATTGGGAAGTTTCGATTGTCATGTGAACGAGTCATAAAGTCCAAAACCCTAACTAATTAGTTTGATCTTAAATTTGTTCGATTTCATCTCTTTCAAAAATGCGACTTGCGAGTCAATAACTTATGAAATCGGATGGTCCCGGGTCAAGTGAGTCAAATTGAGATCACTACTATCCGCACATCACCTTCAAAGGAGCCCTTTGAACCAGTTTTGTATTGCATCAAAGATAGCTGTCGCTGGTCCATTTGCGTGCACCATAGTGTGAAACAAAAGGTAAAAGAGACGAAATTGGTCAATTTGATACAAACTTAAAATACAACACAAATCCAAAGTTGATTGTTTTTAAGCACAAATCCATGAAGTTGATTGTTTTTAGCGGCAAAAAGGTATAAATGGTCCTAAAGTTTGGGGGTATGGCGTCTGATCTGGCGTTTACTCTTTCCGACTTGATCCCTCTTATTTTAATTTTCGAACAGCGATCGCTTTCGTGAAAATTGACATTTGACCGTTATTTCTTTGAGTTGGGCTGCATTGTCATCGGTCAAACGAGTTTACTTCTGGCATGCGGTGACTCATTGGCCTAATAAAGAAAACTCAAAAATAAAATGCAAAACCAAAAAAAAAAAAAAGGAAAATAAAATAAAACACCATAAGAGGTGAGTGTTATCCGAAACGATGGAAGATCACCAAGACACTTTCAAGAGAAAGAAATCGTCGGAACAAATGTTTTCCGTCAAAGTCGAGCTCACCATAGGATCGATTTTTGCGACTTTTCAATGACTTACAGCGATATTGTCCTCTCTATTCTCTGCAAACTCGGTGGCTCCGCTTATTCTCTGCCGATTTCTTCAATGTTATGTTAACGTCGTTTTCTACTTTTCATCAATTGAATAATTGAATGAAAAGAATGTTTAAAATGTTCGATTTGTTGATTTAATTTTGTGTTTTGGTGAGCAGATGCAAGAGATTTAAAGTTAGGATTCAATCGGGTGGTCTTATTGAAAATTTGGTAGTGGAACTTTAAGCAGTTAAGGCGGAATTGGTCGAGTAAGCCTCATCGATTCCTCAAACTCTCTAGGATTCTGGGAATATCGCTGTTTCATTCTCGGCATGGTATCATTTTCATTTTCTGGAATGTGATTTGTTGAAATCGATTTTCATACTATGTGATTTGCGAGAATCATCATTAGCGAATGAAATCATTTATTTATTAATTAGGTTTTTTTATTTTTTTTTTTTTGGGGTTTTGCATTTTATTTTGAGTTTTCTTTTACGGAAATGAGTCGGTGAACATGTGGTAGTCAAACTCGTGTTTGACACGATGACAATCAATAACTTCGGCGATCAGCCAGGTCAAATGTCAATTTTAGAAAGGATCGTTCAATGAAAAATTGAAATAGTTGAATTTGAAGTTGTCGGAAGCGAAGCGTTGTCATCGTCGTATCCCCAAACTTTAGACCATTTATCCTTTTGCCGTTTTTATCAGATATAACCGTACCTTAAACTACGAAACGGACAATAGACAAGTAGACAACAGGTAGTTGAAAACTGCACTTCTGTAATGCAATTAGTTGAAGTAGATAAGCCAATTAATGCACGCTAATCCAAATCATACGTTAATTAATTGTTGACTTTTTATATTGAGGTTTCGTATGGAAAAATATAATGTTAGTAAGATAATAAAACAGAAAAAAAATTAGTTAATAGAAGGTTGATATTTTCAAATTAAGATTTTATTTGTTTAGCTCGATTGTCTACAGTTTGATAGCAATAGATTAGCCAAGATAACATAGTAATAGTAAGACAGTCAGACTTGAATTGCGGAGACTCATGCAATATGGGATAACATGCTTTTGAGAGAGAGATGAAGATAAACATTTCTGAATTTGATTTCTGAATTTGAGGGAGTAGAATATTGAATTTGGAGCTTATTTACAGTTTGAAGAATCGACTTTGAGCTAGTATGATAATTTGCAAACAGGTCATTAAAGTGTTGTTTTCTCAAACATACACACCTTTTAATTAAAATATGTCCGGTCACATATAAAATTTGGACTGCACCATTTTGTTGTTGAGTGTTGGGATTCCCACTCAAACATACATATATGTTGTTAGTGCTAGAATTCCGTATCAGGCTATTTTTCCCCTGCTTAACCGTGGTTGATTTCTGGACTACTGACTATCTTATTCTAGTACAATTCTAGTCAGGACTTATCTCACTCCAAAATAACTCATCAACAAAACATATTTTGGGTGGTTTGGCAGAAGAGTTATACAGATCTTTAACAGTAATTCGATTTTATTTGGGTAGAACAGTGACTAAACAGAGTTTTTTTGTTATATAATGACATGAAAACTTCGTGATGACGTATGAGTTCTTAGTCTTATGTCAAACAGTCCATTTATAATTTAATTACTCTTTTATTTGATGAACTTTATTAATTTTATTCATTCTCTTCTACTAATTTATTATACACGTTCCAGAAGTTTATTTTCAATTTTCAATGTATAAGATCTGCATCCCTTGATTAATTGAGTGTAAAATTGTGTACATAACCACTTTTAATGTACTTAAAACTCGAACAATATAATTACTTATAACTCTGGAGAAGATTATCATAGTAGTTGAGAATGAGATAGGGAGGGTGAACTAGCTAGTGATTAGCCACTTGCTTTTTCTCTAATGCTTACTCCTTCAACGGTTTCCCAAATTTTCAAGATTTTGTTGCCCTTAAGAAACCTCAATGAGTGTTTATCAATAAATCATACATTTCTTGCCGGCTAATAATGACTTGTAATCAAAACGATTTATTTCACACAGGTTGTACGCGTCTAGTCGATCAACTACCCAAAATGCATGGATAACAAATGAATCGATCTTTGATGGAGTGGATTATCTGATTCTTTCAATTTTGTTGGAAATTTTAATGAAGCAGATGAGCGTTCAAGTTGTTAGATATATTGATCATATAAGTCCAAGTTCTAATAAGCATGCATTTCATTCGATAAATGGATGCACTAATTGAGTAAGAGATAGTAATTGTTGCACATAGTGTGATGATCAACGTATGAATGAGTTAAGTCATTCAAAACTCATGGATATTTTGTTGTGTTAAAATTTGCATTTAAAAAGCAGATGTACAGGAAAACAAGACCCATAAATGAAGTTAGGAAGCAAAATTAAAATTTTGTTCCCCTTCAAGCCGAGGATGTGTCCTAACTTTGGAGAAGAGCTCCTGTGGCGCAACATGTGGGTAGAGAAACACCAAGCACTTTCCATCCCTCAGGGCGTGTCCAGTGCGATCGAAGGTCCGTCCTCGCCTTACCTCGAGGGCAGCGTTACCTTTCAAGGTATGAGGGTATAGCTTTAAGTTACCTAATGCTCTAAGCACCTTTTTTTATACCGATATATTTGTACTTTTGCAAAATACTATGCCACGGTAGCACTAGTCAAATTTCGGTTGTAGCACTAGTCAAATACTAGTCAAATTTCAGTTGTAGCAACATACTAAGTACAAATGATAGTTGAGAAATGTGTGTTTAACGTCCAATGGATCATGTGCAATTTCAATCCTGGTTTTATCTTTCCCAAAATGCATTCAGTTTGCACGCCTGAGGCGTATCTTCTACGGTTTCTCAGTCTTTCACTTGAACAAGAAAGCTCCCATACAAAGATGTCTAGTTGTTATCCATTCATTTTTGACCAGATAACACACTTAGATTAGGTTTAATCTTGAGTAGTCATGCGAAGAACAAATATACCTTAGCTGCTATGACCCAGGCCCTTGCTCTAATAATCACAGCCTAAACCCTGAAAGAAAGAGGTTAGGTTGC
>JAIFAC010000212.1:0-144325 GCA_026545765.1 Plantago major | reverse complement strand
AATCTGAATAGACATCTTTGTTTGACATCATCCCACTTTCCTTTAGTGTGTTGTTGTGTATTGATTAAATCTCGAATAGACTTCTTTGTTTGACATTATCACTCCTTTTGGTGTGTTGTTTATCTCTCGAGGTAGATTGATTCGTTTGTTGTTCATCGTCTCCAAAGTTTGTTGTTTTATCTCTCAATTAGAGTTGTTACGTTTGTTTTTATTCAACACCTTTTTGTGTTTTGTTTAACTCTCAAGTAGAGTTCTTAGATTCGTTATTTTATTACTCTTGCTTGTGTGTTGTTTAAATCTCAAATTGACTTCTTGGTTTGTAATTATGACTCTCCATTATTGTTTTATTTAACTCCGGTAGAATTTTATACTTGTTGTTTATCGATCCATTGTAATGCGTTGATTAATTCTCAGTAGTGTTCTTCGTTTGTGATACTCTTACTCCTTCTACGTATTGTTTAAATCTCGAATAGACTTCTTTGTTTGACATTATCCTCCTCTGTGTATTGTTTTAAATCTCAAATTGCCTTCTCGTTTGTAATTATCCCTCCTTTGTTGTGTTGTTTAACTCTCGGTAGAATTTTACATTGTTGTTTATCCCACTCCTTATGTGTGTTCTTGACTCTTAAGTAGTATTCTTAGTTTGTGATACTCTTACTCCTTATTGTATTGTTTAAATCTGAATAGACATCTTCCATTGTTTGACATCATCCCTCCTTTAGTGTGTTGTTGTGTATTGTTTAAATCTCGAATAGACTTCTTTGTTTGACATTATCCCTCCTTTAGTGTGTTGTTTATCTCTGGTAGAGTTATTAGCGTTTGTTGTTCATCCGTCTCCAAAGTTTGTTGTTTTTATCTCTCAATTAGAGTTTGTTACGTTTGTTTTTTATCCAACACCTTTTGTGTTTTTGTTTAACTCTCAAAGTAAGTTCTTAGATTGCGTTATTTTATTACTCCGCTTGTGTGTTGTTTAAATCTCAAATTGACTTCTTCGTTTGTAATTATCACTCTCCCATTATTGTTTTATTTAACTCCCGAGTAGAATTTTATACTTGTTGTTTATCCCAATCTCAAATTGACTTCTTCGTTTGTTGTTTATCCCAATCCAATCCATAATAAAATAACGAACGAAGAACTCTACTTGAGAGTTAAACAAAACACAAAAGGTGTTGAATAAACAACAAACGAACAACTCTAATTTAGAGATAAAAACAATACACTTTGGAGACGGATGAACAACAAACGAATAACTCTACTCGAGAGTTAAGCTACACACTAAAGGAGTGGGATAATGTCAAACAAAGAAGTCTATTCGAGATTTAAACAATACGAGGAAGGTAAGAGTATCACAAGCGAAGAACACTACTTGAGATTTAATCAACGCACATATGGATTGCGATAAACAACAAGTATAAAATTCTACTCGAGAGTTAAATAAAACAATAATGGGAGAGTGATAATTACAAACGAAGAAGTCAATTTGAGATTTAAACAACACACAAGCGGAGTAATAAAATAACGAACGAAGAACTCTACTTGAGAGTTAAACAAAACACAAAAGGTGTTGAATAAACAACAAACGAACAACTCTAATTGAGAGATAAAAACAACAAACTTTGGAGACGGATGAACAACAAACGAATAACTCTACTCGAGAGATAAACAACACACTAAAGGAGTGGGATAATGTCAAACAAAGAAGTCTATTCGAGATTTAATCAATACACAACAACACACTAAAGGAGTGGGATGATGTCAAACAAAGATGTCTATTCGAGATTTAAACAATACGGAAGGAGTAAGAGTATCACAAGCGAAGAACACCACTTAAGAGTTGAAGAACACACATAAGGAGTGGGATAAACAACAATGTAAAATTCTACTTGAGAGTTAAACAACACAATAAAGGAGTGGGATAGTTACAAACGGAGAAGGCAATTTTAGATTTAAACAATACAGGAGAGTGGGATAATGTCAAACAAAGAAGTCTATTGAGATTTAAACAATACGAGAAGGAGTAAGAGTATCACAAGCGAAGAACACTACTTGAGAATTAATCAGCACATATGGATTGGGATAAACAACAAGTATAAAATTCTACTCGGGAGTTAAATAAAACAATAATGGGAGAGTGATAATTACAAGCGAAGAAGTCAATTTGAGATTTAAACAACACAAGCGGAGTAATAAAATAACGAAGAACTCTACTTGAGAGTTAAACAAAACACAAAAGGTGTTGAATAAAAACAAGCGAACAACTCTAATTGAGAGATAAAAACAACAAACTTTGGAGCGGATGAACAACAAGCGAATAACTCTACTCGAGATAAACAACACACTAAAGGAGTGTGATAATGTCAAACAAAGAAGTCTATTCGAGATTTAAACAATACACAACACCACACTAAAGGAGTGGGATAATGTCAAACAAAGATGTCTATTCGAGATTTAAACAATACGGAAGGAGTAAGAGTATCACAAACGAAGAACACTACTTAAGAGTTGAAGAACACACATAAGGAGTGGGATAAACAACAATGTAAAATTCTATTCGAGAGTTAAACAACACAATAAAGGAGTGGGATAGTTACAAACGGAGAAGGCAATTTGAGATTTAAACAACACACAGGAGGAGTGGGATAATGTCAAACAAAGAAGTCTATTCGAGATTTAAACAATACGAGAGGAGTAAGAGTATCACAAACGAAGAACACTACTTGAGAATTAATCAACGCACATATGGATTGGGATAAACAACAAGTATAAAATTCTACTCGGGAGTTAAATAAAACAATAATGGGAGAGTGATAATTACAAACGAAGAAGTCAATTTGAGATTTAAACAACACACAAGCGGAGTAATAAAATAACGAACGAAGAACTCTACTTGAGAGTTAAACGAAACACAAAAGGTGTTGAATAAAAAACAAACGAACAACTCTAATTGAGAGATAAAAACAACAAACTTTGGTGACGGATGAACAACAAACGAATAACTCTACTCGAGAGATAAACAACACACTAAAGGAGTGGGATAATGTCAAACAAAGAAGTCTATTCGACATTTAAACAATACACAACAACACACTAAAGGAGTGGGATGATGTCAAACAAAGATGTCTATTCGAGATTTAAACAATACGGAAGGGTAAGAGTATCACAAGCGAAGAAAACTACTTAAGAGTTGAAGAACACACATAAGGAGTGGGATAAACAACAATGTAAAATTCTACTCGAGAGTTAAACAACACACTAAAGGTGGGATAATTACAAGCGGAGAAGGCAATTTGAGATTTAAACAATACACGGAGAGTGGGATAATGTCAAACAAAGAAGTCTATTGAGATTTAAACAATACACAGAAGGAGTAAGAGTATCACAAACGAAGAACACTACTTGAGAATTAATCAACACACATATGGATTGGGATAAACAACAAGTATAAAATTCTACTCGGGAGTTAAATAAAACAATAATGGGAGAGAGATAATTACAAACGAAGAAGTCAATTTGAGATTTAAACAACACACAAGCGGAGTAATAAAATAACGAACGAAGAACTCTACTTGAGAGTTAAACAAAACACAAAAGGTATTGAATAAAAAACAAACGAACAACTCTAATTGAGAGATAAAAACAACACACTTTGGAGACGGATGAACAACAAACGAATAACTCTACTCGAGAGTTAAACTACACACTAAAGGAGTGGGATAATGTCAAACAAAGAAGTCCATTCGAGATTTAAACAATACACAACAACACACTAAAGGAGTGGGATAATGTCAAACAAAGAAGTCTATTCGAGATTTAAACAATACACAGAAGGAGTAAGAAGTATCACAGAACACTACTTAAGAGTTGAAGAACACACATAAGGAGTGGGATAAACAACAAATGTAAAATTCTACTCGAGAGTTAAACAACACAATAAAGGAGTGGGATAGTTACAAACGGAGAAGGCAATTTGAGATTTAAACAACACACAGGAGGAGTGGGATAATGTCAAACAAAGAAGTCTATTCGAGATTTAAACAATACACAGAAGGAGTAAGAGTATCACAAACGAAGAACACTACTTGAGAATTAATCAACGCACATATGGATTGGGATAAACAACAAGTATAAAATTCTACTCGGGAGTTAAATAAAACAATAATGGGAGAGTGATAATTACAAACGAAGAAGTCAATTTGAGATTTAAACAACACACAAGCGGAGTAATAAAATAACGAACGAAGAACTCTACTTGAGAGTTAAACAAAACAAAAAAGTTGTTGAATAAAAAACAAACGAACACCTCTAATTGAGAGATAAAAACAACAAACTTTGGAGACGGATGAACAACAAGCGAATAACTCTACTCGAGATAATAACAACACACTAAAGGAGTGGGATAATGTCAAACAAAGAAGTCTATTCGAGATTTAAACAATACACAACAACACACTAAAGGAGTGGGATAATGTCAAACAAAGATGTCTATTCGAGATTTAAACAATACACAGAAGGAGTAAGAGTATCACAAACGAAGAACACTACTTAAGAGTTGAAGAACACACATAAGGAGTGGGATAAACAACAATGTAAAATTCTACTCGAGAGTTAAACAACACAATAAAGGAGTGGGATAATTACAAACGGAGAAGGCAATTTGAGATTTAAACAATACACAGAAGGAGTGGGATAATGTCAAACAAAGAAGTCTATTCGAGATTTAAACAATACGAAGGAAGGGTAAGAGTATCACAAGCGAAGAACACTACTTGAGAATTAATCAGCACATATGGATTGGGATAAACAACAAGTATAAAATTCTACTCGGAGTTAAATAAAACAATAATGGGAGAGTGATAATTACAAGCGAAGAAGTCAATTTGAGATTTAAACAACACACAAGCGGAGTAATAAAATAACGAACGAAGAACTCTACTTGAGAGTTAAACAAAACACAAAAGGTGTTGAATAAAAAACAAACGAACAACTCTAATTGAGAGATAAAAACAACAAACTTTGGAGGCGGATGAACAACAAGCGAATAACTCTACTCGAGAGATAAACAACACACTAAAGAGGTGGGATAATGTCAAACAAAGAAGTCTATTCGAGATTTAAACAATACACAACAACACACTAAAGGTGGGATAATGTCAAACAAAGATGTCTATTCGAGATTTAAACAATACGGAAGGAGTAAGAGTATCACAAGCGAAGAACACTACTTAAGAGTTGAAGAACACACATAAGGAGTGGGATAAACAACAATGTAAAATTCTACTCGAGAGTTAAACAACACAATAAAGGTGGGATAATTACAAGCGGAGAAGGCAATTTGAGATTTAAACAATACACGGAGAGGTGGGATAATGTCAAACAAAGAAGTCTATTCGAGATTTAAACAATACAGAGAAGGAGTAAGAGTATCACAAGCGAAGAACACTACTTGAGAATTAATCAGCACATATGGATTGGGATAAACAACAAGTATAAAATTCTACTCGGAGTTAAATAAAACAATAATGGGAGAGTGATAATTACAAGCGAAGAAGTCAATTTGAGATTTAAACAACACACTGGAGTAATAAAATAACGAGCGAAGAACTCTACTTGAGAGTTAAACAAAACACAAAAGGTGTTGAATAAAAAACAAGCGAACAACTCTAATTGAGAGATAAAAACAACAAACTTTGGAGCGGATGAACAACAAGCGAATAACTCTACTCGAGATAAACAACACACTAAAGGAGTGGGATAATGTCAAACAAAGAAGTCTATTCGAGATTTAAACAATACACAACAACACACTAAAGGTGGGATAATGTCGAACAAAGATGTCTATTGAGATTTAAACAATACGAGAAGGAGTAAGAGTATCACAAGCGAAGAACACTACTTAAGAATTGAAGAACACACATAAGGAGTGGGATAAACAACAATGTAAAGTTCTACTCGAGAGTTAAACAACACAATAAAGGAGTGGGATAATTACAAGCGGAGAAGGCAATTTGAGATTTAAACAATACACGGAGAGTGGGATAATGTCAAACAAAGAAGTCTATTCGAGATTTAAACAATACAGGAGATGAGTAAGAGTATCACAAGCGAAGAACACTACTTGAGAATTAATCAGCACATATGGATTGGGATAAACAACAAGTATAAAATTCTACTCGGGAGTTAAATAAAACAATAATGGGAGAGATAATTACAAGCGAAGAAGTCAATTTGAGATTTAAACAACACACTGGAGTAATAAAATAACGAACGAAGAACTCTACTTGAGAGTTAAACAAAACACAAAAGGTGTTGAATAAAAAACAAACGAACAACTCTAATTGAGAGATAAAAACAACAAACTTTGGAGACGGATGAACAACAAACGAATAACTCTACTCGAGAGATAAACAACACACTAAAGGAGTGGGATAATGTCAAACAAAGAAGTCTATTCGATATTTAAACAATACACAACAACACACTAAAGGAGTGGGATGATGTCAAACAAAAATGTCCATTCGAGATTTAAACAATACACAGAAGGAGTAAGAGTATCACAAACGAAGAACACTACTTAAGAGTTGAAGAACACACATAAGGAGTGGGATAAACAACAATGTAAAATTCTACTCGAGAGTTAAACAACACAATAAAGGAGTGGGATAATTACAAACGGAGAAGGCAATTTGAGATTTAAACAACACACAGGAGGAGTGGGATAATGTCAAACAAAGAAGTCTATTCGAGATTTAAACAATACACAGAAGGAGTAAGAGTATCACAAACGAAGAACACTACTTGAGAATTAATCAACGCACATATGGATTGGGATAAACAACAAGTATAAAATTCTACTCGGGAGTTAAATAAAACAATAATGGGAGAGTCATAATTACAAACGAAGAAGTCAATTTGAGATTTAAACAACACACAAGCAGAGTAATAAAATAACGAACGAAGAACTCTACTTGAGAGTTAAACAAAACACAAAAGGTGTTGAATAAAAACAAGCGAACAACTCTAATTGAGAGATAAAAACAACAAACTTTGGAGCGGATGAACAACAAACGAATAACTCTACTCGAGAGATAAACAACACACTAAAGGAGTGGGATAATGTCAAACAAAGAAGTCTATTCGAGATTTAAACAATACACAACAACACACTAAAGGAGTGGGATGATGTCAAACAAAGATGTCTATTCGAGATTTAAACAATACACAGAAGGAGTAAGAGTATCACAAACGAAGAACACTACTTAAGAGTTGAAGAACACACAAAAGGAGTGGGATAAACAACAATGTAAAGTTCTACTCGAGAGTTAAACAACACAATAAAGGAGTGGGATAATTACAAACGGAGAAAGCAAATTGAGATTTAAACAATACCAAGAAGGAGTGGGATAATGTCAAACAAAGAAGTCTATTCGAGATTTAAACAATACAGAGATGGAGTAAGAGTATCACAAACGAAGAACACTACTTGAGAATTAATGAACGCACATATGGATTGGGATAAACAACAAGTATAAAATTCTACTCGGGAGTTAAATAAAACAATAATGGGAGAGTGATAATTACAAACGAAGAAGTCAATTTGAGATTTAAACAACACACAAGCGGAGTAATAAAATAACGAACGAAGAACTCTGCTTGAGAGTTAAACAAAACACAAAAGGTGTTGAATAAACAACAAACGAACAACTCTAATTGAGAGATAAAAACAACACACTTTGGAGACGGATGAACAACAAACGAATAACTTTACTCGATAGTTAAACAACACACTAAAGGAGTGGGATAATGTCAAACAAAGAAGTCTATTCGAGATTTAAACAATACACAACAACACACTAAAGGTGTGGGATAATGTCAAACAAAGATGTCTATTCGAGATTTAAACAATACGAGAAGGAGTAAGAGTATCACAAACGAAGAACACTACTTAAGAGTTGAAGAACACACATAAGGAGTGGGATAAACAACAATGTAAAATTCTACTCGAGAGTTAAACAACACAATAAAGGAGTGGGATAATTACAAGCGGAGAAGGCAATTTGAGATTTAAACAATACGGGAGGAGTGGGATAATGTCAAACAAAGAAGTCTATTCGAGATTTAAACAATACGAGAAGGAGTAAGAGTATCACAAGCGAAGAACACTACTTGAGAATTAATCAACGCACATATGGATTGGGATAAACAACAAGTATAAAATTCTACTAGGAGTTAAATAAAACAATAATGGGAGAGTGATAATTACAAGCGAAGAAGTCAATTTGAGATTTAAACAACACACAAGCGGAGTAATAAAATAACGAGCGAAGAACTCTACTTGAGAGTTAAACAAAACACAAAAGGTGTTGAATAAAAACAAACGAACAACTCTAATTGAGAGATAAAAACAACAAACTTTGGAGACGGATGAACAACAAGCGAATAACTCTACTCGAGATAAACAACACACTAAAGGAGTGGGATAATGTCAAACAAAGAAGTCTATTCGAGATTTAAACAATACACAACAACACACAAAATGAGTGTGATGATGTCAAACAAAAATGTCCATTAGAGATTTAAACAATACAGGAAGGAGTAAGAGTATCACAAGCGAAGAACACTACTTAAGAGTTGAAGAACACACATAAGGAGTGGGATAAACAACAATGTAAAATTCTACCGAGAGTTAAACAACACAATAAAGGAGTGGGATAGTTACAAACGGAGAAGGCAATTTGAGATTTAAACAATACAAATGAGGAGTGGGATAATGTCAAACAAAGAAGTCTATTCGAGATTTAAACAATACAGAGAAGGAGTAAGAGTATCACAAACGAAGAACACTACTTCAGAATTAATCAACACATATGGATTGGGATAAACAACAAGTATAAAATTCTACTCGGAAGTTAAATAAAACAATAATGGGAGAGTGATAATTACAAGCGAAGAAGTCAATTTGAGATTTAAACAACACACAAGCGAGTAATAAAATAACGAGCGAAGAACTCTACTTGAGAGTTAAACAAAACACAAAAGGTGTTGAATAAAAACAAACGAACAACTCTAATTGAGAGATAAAAACAACAAACTTTGGAGACGGATGAACAACAAACGAATAACTCTACTCGAGAGATAAACAACACACTAAAGGAGTGGGATAATGTCAAACAAAGAAGTCTATTCGAGATTTAAACAATACACAACAACACACTAAAGGAGTGGGATGATGTCAAACAAAGATGTCTATTCGAGATTTAAACAATACACAGAAGGAGTAAGAGTATCACAAACGAAGAACACTACTTAAGAGTTGAAGAACACACATAAGGAGTGGGATAAACAACAATGTAAAATTCTACTCGAGAGTTAAACAACACAATAAAGGAGTGGGATAGTTACAAACGGAGAAGGCAATTTGAGATTTAAACAACACACAGGAGGAGTGGGGTAATGTCAAACAAAGAAGTCTATTCGAGATTTAAACAATACACAGAAGGAGTAAGAGTATCACAAACGAAGAACACTACTTGAGAATTAATCAACGCACATATGGATTGGGATAAACAACAAGTATAAAATTCTACTCGGGAGTTAAATAAAACAATAATGGGAGAGTCATAATTACAAACGAAGAAGTCAATTTGAGATTTAAACAACACACAAGCAGAGTAATAAAATAACGAACGAAGAACTCTACTTGAGAGTTAAACAAAACACAAAAGGTGTTGAATAAAAAACAAACGAACAACTCTAATTGAGAAATAAAAACAACAAACTTTGGAGACGGATGAACAACAAACGAATAACTCTACTCGAGGGATAAACAACAGACTAAAGGAGTGGGATAATGTCAAACAAAGAAGTCTATTCGAGATTTAAACAATACAGAGATGGAGTAAGAGTATCACAAACGAAGAACACTACTTGAGAATTAATCAGCACATATGGATTGGGATAAACAATAAGTATAAAATTCTACTGGGAAATCAAATAAAACAATAATGGGAGAGAGATAATTACAAACGAAGAAGTCAATTTGAGATTTAAACAACACACAAGCGGAGTAATAAAATAACGAACGAAGAACTCTACTTGAGTGTTAAACAAAACACAAAAGGTGTTGAATAAACGACAAACGAACAACTCTAATTGAGAGATAAAAACAACAAACTTTGGAGACGGATGAACAACAAGAATAACTCTACTCGAGAGATAAACAACACACTAAAGAAGTGGGATAATGTCAAACAAAGAAGTCTATTCGAGATTTAAACAATACACAACAACACACTAAAGGAGTGGGATAATGTCAAACAAAGATGTCTATTCGAGATTTAACCAATACACAGAAGGAGTAAGAGTATCACAAACGAAGAACACTACTTAAGAGTTGAAGAACACACATAAGGAGTGGGATAAACAACAATGTAAAATTCTACTCGAGAGTTAAATAACACAATAAAGGAGTGGGATAATTACAAATGGAGAAGGCAATTTGAGATTTAAACAACACACAGGTGGAGTGGGATAATGTCAAACAATGAAGTCTATTCGAGATTTAAACAATACACAGAAGGAGTAAGAGTATCACAAACGAAGAACACTACTTGAGAATTAATCAACGCACATATGGATTGGGATAAACAACAAGTATAAAATTCTACTCGGAGTTAAATAAAACAATAATGGGAGAGTGATAATTACAAACGAAGAAGTCAATTTGAGATTTAAACAACACACAAGCGGAGTAATAAAATAACGAACGAAGAACTCTACTTGAGAGTTAAACAAAACACAAAAGGTGTTGAATAAAAAACAAACGAACAACTCTAATTGAGAGATAAAAACAACAAACTTTGGAGACGGATGAACAACAAACGAATAACTCTACTCGAGAGATAAACAACACACTAAAGGAGTGGGATAATGTCAAACAAAGAAGTCTATTCGAGATTTAAACAATACACAACAACACACTAAAGGAGTGGGATAATGTCAAACAAAGATGTCTATTCGAGATTTAAACAATACACAGAAGGAGTAAGAGTATCACAAACGAAGAACACTACTTAAGAGTTGAAGAACACACATAAGGAGTGGGATAAACAACAATGTAAAATTCTACTCGAGAGTTAAACAACACAATAAAGGAGTGGGATAATTACAAACAGAGAAGGCAATTTGAGATTTAAACAATACACAGAAGGGGTGGGATAATGTCAAACAAAGAATTCTATTCGAGATTTAAACAATACAGAGATGGAGTAAGAGTATCACAAACGAAGAACACTACTTGAGAATTAATCAACGCACATATGGATTGGGATAAACAGCAAGTATAAAATTCTACTCGGGAGTTAAATAAAACAATAAGTGGAGAGAGATAATTACAAACGAAGAAGTCAATTTGAGATTTAAACAACACACAACCGGAGTAATAAAATAACGAACGAAGAACTCTACTTGAGAGTTAAATAAAACACAAAAGGTGTTGAATAAACAACATACGAACAAATCTAATTGAGAGATAAAAAAACAAACTTTGGAGACGGATGAACAACAAACGAATAACTCTACTCGAGAGTTAAACAACACACTAAAGGAGTGGGATAATGTCAAACAAAGAAGTCTATTCGAGATTTAAACAATACACAACAACACACTAAAGGAGTGGGATAATGTCAAACAAAGAAGTCTATTCGAGATTTAAACAATACACAGAAGGAGTAAGAAGTATCACAAACGAAGAACACTACTTAAGAGTTGAAGAACACACATAAGGAGTGGGATAAACAACAATGTAAAATTCTACTCGAGAGTTAAACAACACAATAAAGGAGTGGGATAATTACAAACGGAGAAGGCAATTTGAGATTTAAACAACACACAGGAGGAGTGGGATAATGTCAAACAAAGAAGTCTATTCGAGATTTAAACAATACAGAGAAGGAGTAAGAGTATCACAAACGAAGAACACTACTTGAGAATTAATCAACGCACATATGGATTGGGATAAACAACAAGTATAAAATTCTACTCGGGAGTTAAATAAAACAATAATGGGAGAGTGATAATTACAAACGAAGAAGTCAATTTGAGATTTAAACAACACACAAGCAGAGTAATAAAATAACGAACGAAGAACTCTACTTGAGAGTTAAACAAAACACAAAAGGTGTTGAATAAAAAACAAACGAACAACTCTAATTGAGAGATAAAAACAACAAACTTTGGAGACGGATGAACAACAAACGAATAACTCTACTCGAGATAAACAACACACTAAAGGAGTGGGATAATGTCAAACAAAGAAGTCTATTCGAGATTTAAACAATACACAACAACACACTAAAGGAGTGGGATGATGTCAAACAAAGATGTCTATTCGAGATTTAAACAATACACAGAAGGAGTAAGAGTATCACAAACGAAGAACACTACTTAAGAGTTGAAGAACACACATAAGGAGTGGGATAAACAACAATGTAAAATTCTACTCGAGAGTTAAACAACACAATAAAGGAGTGGGATAGTTACAAACGGAGAAGGCAATTTGAGATTTAAACAACACACAGGAGGAGTGGGATAATGTCAAACAAAGAAGTCTATTCGAGATTTAAACAATACACAGAAGGAGTAAGAGTATCACAAACGAAGAACACTACTTGAGAATTAATCAACGCACATATGGATTGGGATAAACAACAAGTATAAAATTCTACTCGGGAGTTAAATAAAACAATAATGGGAGAGTGATAATTACAAACGAAGAAGTCAATTTGAGATTTAAACAACACACAAGCGGAGTAATAAAATAACGAACGAAGAACTCTACTTGAGAGTTAAACAAAACACAAAAGGTGTTGAATAAAAAACAAACGAACAACTCTAATTGAGAGATAAAAACAACAAACTTTGGAGACGGATGAACAACAAACGAATAACTCTACTCGAGAGATAAACAACACACTAAAGGAGTGGGATAATGTCAAACAAAGAAGTCTATTCGAGATTTAAACAATACACAACAACACACTAAAGGAGTGGGATGATGTCAAACAAAGATGTCTATTCGAGATTTAAACAATACACAGAAGGAGTAAGAGTATCACAAACGAAGAACACTACTTAAGAGTTGAAGAACACACATAAGGAGTGGGATAAACAACAATGTAAAATTCTACTCGAGAGTTAAACAACACAATAAAGGAGTGGGATAATTACAAACGGAGAAGGCAATTTGAGATTTAAACAATACCAAGAAGGAGTGGGATAATGTCAAACAAAGAAGTCTATTCGAGATTTAAACAATACAGAGATGGAGTAAGAGTATCACAAACGAAGAACACTACTTGAGAATTAATCAACGCACATATGGATTGGGATAAACAACAAGTATAAAATTCTACTCGGGAGTTAAATAAAACAATAATGGGAGAGTGATAATTACAAACGAAGAAGTCAATTTGAGATTTAAACAACACACAAGCGGAGTAATAAAATAACGAACGAAGAACTCTACTTGAGAGTTAAACAAAACACAAAAGGTGTTGAATAAACAACAAACGAACAACTCTAATTTAGAGATAAAAACAATACACTTTGGAGACGGATGAACAACAAACGAATAACTCTACTCGAGAGATAAACAACACACTAAAGGAGTGGGATAATGTCAAACAAAGAAGTCTATTCGAGATTTAAACAATACACAACAACACACTAAAGGAGTGGGATGATGTCAAACAAAGATGTCTATTCGAGATTTAAACAATACACAGAAGGAGTAAGAGTATCACAAACGAAGAAAACTACTTAAGAGTTGAAGAACACACATAAGGAGTGGGATAAACAACAATGTAAAATTCTACTCGAGAGTTAAACAACACAATAAAGGAGTGGGATAATTACAAACGGAGAAGGCAATTTGAGATTTAAACAATACACAGGAGGAGTGGGATAATGTCAAACAAAGAAGTCTATTCGAGATTTAAACAATACACAGAAGGAGTAAGAGTATCACAAACGAAGAACACTACTTCAGAATTAATTAACACATATGGAATGCCCAATTTGCCCTATCCATCTGCCAGCAAGTATCGGATAAACAACAAGTATAAAATTCTACTCGGGAGTTAAATAAAACAATAATGGGAGAGAGATAATTACAAACGGAGAAGTCAATTTGAGATTTAAACAACACACAAGCGGAGTAATAAAATAACGAACGAAGAACTCTACTTGAGAGTTAAACAAAACACAAAAGGTGTTGAATAAACAACAAACGAACAACTCTAATTCAGAGACAAAAACAACAAACTTTGGAGACGGATGAACAACAAACGAATAACTCTACTCGAGAGATAAACAACACACTAAAGGAGTGGGATAATGTCAAACAAAGAAGTCTATTCGAGATTTAAACAATACACAACAACACACTAAAGGAGTGGGATGATGTCAAACAAAGATGTCTATTCGAGATTTAAACAATACACAGAAGGAGTAAGAGTATCACAAACGAAGAACACTACTTAAGAGTTGAAGAACACACATAAGGAGTGGGATAAACAACAATGTAAAGTTCTACTCGAGAGTTAAACAACACAATAAAGGAGTGGGATAATTACAAACGGAGAAAGCAATTTGAGATTTAAACAATACACAGAAGGAGTGGGATAATGTCAAACAAAGAAGTCTATTCGAGATTTAAACAATACAGAGATGGAGTAAGAGTATCACAAACGAAGAACACTACTTGAGAATTAATGAACGCACATATGGATTGGGATAAACAACAAGTATAAAATTCTACTCGGGAGTTAAATAAAACAATAATGGGAGAGTGATAATTACAAACGAAGAAGTCAATTTGAGATTTAAACAACACACAAGCGGAGTAATAAAATAACGAACGAAGAACTCTACTTGAGAGTTAAACAAAACACAAAAGGTGTTGAATAAAAAACAAACGAACAACTCTAATTGAGAGATAAAAACAACAAACTTTGGAGACGGATGAACAACAAACGAATAACTCTACTCGAGAGATAAACAACACACTAAAGGAGTGGGATAATGTCAAACAAAGAAGTCTATTCGAGATTTAAACAATACACAACAACACACTAAAGGAGTGGGATAATGTCAAACAAAGAAGTCTATTCGAGATTTAAACAATACACAGAAGGAGTAAGAAGTATCACAAACGAAGAACACTACTTAAGAGTTGAAGAACACACATAAGGAGTGGGATAAACAACAAATGTAAAATTCTACTCGAGAGTTAAACAACACAATAAAGGAGTGGGATAGTTACAAACGGAGAAGGCAATTTGAGATTTAAACAACACACAGGAGGAGTGGGATAATGTCAAACAAAGAAGTCTATTCGAGATTTAAACAATACACAGAAGGAGTAAGAGTATCACAAACGAAGAACACTACTTGAGAATTAATCAACGCACATATGGATTGGGATAAACAACAAGTATAAAATTCTACTCGGGAGTTAAATAAAACAATAATGGGAGAGTGATAATTACAAACGAAGAAGTCAATTTGAGATTTAAACAACACACAAGCGGAGTAATAAAATAACGAACGAAGAACTCTACTTGAGAGTTAAACAAAACACAAAAGGTGTTGAATAAAAAACAAACGAACAACTCTAATTGAGAGATAAAAACAACAAACTTTGGAGACGGATGAACAACAAACGAATAACTCTACTCGAGGAATAAACAACACACTAAAGGAGTGGGATAATGTCAAACAAAGAAGTCTATTCGAGATTTAAACAATACACAACAACACACTAAAGGAGTGGGATGATGTCAAACAAAGATGTCTATTCGAGATTTAAACAATACATAGAAGGAGTAAGAGTATCACAAACGAAGAACACTACTTAAGAGTTGAAGAACACACATAAGGAGTGGGATAAACAACAATGTAAAATTCTACTCGAGAGTTAAACAACACAATAAAGGAGTGGGATAATTACAAACGGAGAAGGCAATTTGAGATTTAAACAATACACAGAAGGAGTGGGATAATGTCAAACAAAGAAGTCTATTCGAGATTTAAACAATACAGAGATGGAGTAAGAGTATCACAAACGAAGAACACTACTTGAGAATTAATCAACGCACATATGGATTGGGATAAACAACAAGTATAAAATTCTACTCGGGAGTTAAATAAAACAATAATGGGAGAGTGATAATTACAAACGAAGAAGTCAATTTGAGATTTAAACAACACACAAGCAGAGTAATAAAATAACGAAGAACTCTACTTGAGAGTTAAACAAAACACAAAAGGTGTTGAATAAAAAACAAACGAACAACTCTAATTGAGAAATAAAAACAACAAACTTTGGAGACGGATGAACAACAAACGAATAACTCTACTCGAGGGATAAACAACACACTAAAGGAGTGGGATAATGTCAAACAAAGAAGTCTATTCGAGATTTAAACAATACACAACAACACACTAAAGGAGTGGGATGATGTCAAACAAAGATGTCTATTCGAGATTTAAACAATACACAGAAGGAGTAAGAGTATCACAAACGAAGAAAACTACTTAAGAGTTGAAGAACACACATAAGGAGTGGGATAAACAACAATGTAAAATTCTACTCGAGAGTTAAACAACACAATAAAGGAGTGGGATAATTACAAACGGAGAAGGCAATTTGAGATTTAAACAATACACAGAAGGACTGGGATAATGTCAAACAAAGAAGTCTATTCGAGATTTAAACAATACAGAGGAGTAAGAGAGTATCACAAACGAAGAACACTACTTGAGAATTAATCAACGCACATATGGATTGGGATAAACAACAAGTATAAAATTCTACTCGGGAGTTAAATAAAACAATAATGGGAGAGAGACAATTACAAACGAAGAAGTCAATTTGAGATTTAAACAACACACAAGGGGAGTAATAAAATAACGAACGAAGAACTCTACTTGAGAGTTAAACAAAACACAAAAGGTGTTGAATAAACAACAAACGAACAACTCTAATTGAGAGATAAAAACAACAAACTTTGGAGACGGATGAACAACAAACGAATAACTCTACTCGAGGAATAAACAACACACTAAAGGAGTGGGATAATGTCAAACAAAGAAGTCTATTCGAGATTTAAACAATACACAACAACACACTAAAGGAGTGGGATGATGTCAAACAAAGATGTCTATTCGAGATTTAAACAATACACAGAAGGAGTAAGAGTATCACAAACGAAGAACACTACTTAAGAGTTGAAGAACACACATAAGGAGTGGGATAAACAACAATGTAAAATTCTACTCGAGAGTTAAACAACACAATAAAGGAGTGGGATAATTACAAACGGAGAAGGCAATTTGAGATTTAAACAATACACAGAAGGAGTGGGATAATGTCAAACAAAGAAGTCTATTCGAGATTTAAACAATACAGAGATGGAGTAAGAGTATCACAAACGAAGAACACTACTTGAGAATTAATCAACGCACATATGGATTGGGATAAACAACAAGTATAAAATTCTACTCGGGAGTTAAATAAAACAATAATGGGAGAGTGATAATTACAAACGAAGAAGTCAATTTGAGATTTAAACAACACACAAGCGGAGTAATAAAATAACGAACGAAGAACTCTACTTGAGAGTTAAACAAAACACAAAAGGTGTTGAATAAAAAACAAACGAACAACTCTAATTGAGAGATAAAAACAACAAACTTTGGAGACGGATGAACAACAAACGAATAACTCTACTCGAGAGATAAACAACACACTAAAGGAGTGGGATAATGTCAAACAAAGAAGTCTATTCGAGATTTAAACAATACACAACAACACACTAAAGGAGTGGGATGATGTCAAACAAAGATGTCTATTCGAGATTTAAACAATACACAGAAGGAGTAAGAGTATCACAAACGAAGAACACTACTTAAGAGTTGAAGAACACACATAAGGAGTGGGATAAACAACAATGTAAAATTCTACTCGAGAGTTAAACAACACAATAAAGGAGTGGGATAATTACAAACGGAGAAGGCAATTTGAGATTTAAACAATACACAGAAGGACTGGGATAATGTCAAACAAAGAAGTCTATTCGAGATTTAAACAATACAGAGAAGGAGTAAGAGTATCACAAACGAAGAACACTACTTGAGAATTAATCAACGCACATATGGATTGGGATAAACAACAAGTATAAAATTCTACTCGGGAGTTAAATAAAACAATAATGGGAGAGTGATAATTACAAACGAAGAAGTCAATTTGAGATTTAAACAACACACAAGCGGAGTAATAAAATAACGAACGAAGAACTCTACTTGAGAGTTAAACAAAACACAAAAGGTGTTGAATAAACAACAAACGAACAACTCTAATTGAGAGATAAAAACAACAAACTTTGGAGACGGATGAACAACAAACGAATAACTCTACTCGAGAGATAAACAACACACTAAAGGAGTGGGATAATGTCAAACAAAGAAGTCTATTCGAGATTTAAACAATACACAACAACACACTAAAGGAGTGGGATGATGTCAAACAAAGATGTCTATTCGAGATTTAAACAATACACAGAAGGAGTAAGAGTATCACAAACGAAGAACACTACTTAAGAGTTGAAGAACACACATAAGGAGTGGGATAAACAACAATGTAAAATTCTACTCGAGAGTTAAACAACACAATAAAGGAGTGGGATAATTACAAACGGAGAAGGCAATTTGAGATTTAAACAATACACGGGAGGTGGGATAATGTCAAACAATGAATTCTATTCGATATTTAAACAATACACAGAAGGAGTAAGATTATCACATACGAAGAACACTACTTGAGAATTAATCAACGCACATATGGATTGGGATAAACAACAAGTATAAAATTCTACTCTGGAGTTAAATAAAACAATAATGGGAGAGTGATAATTACAAACGAAGAAGTCAATTTGAGATTTAAACAACACACAAGCAGAGTAATAAAATAACGAACGAAGAACTCTACTTGAGAGTTAAATAAAACACAAAAGGTGTTGAATAAAAAACAAACGAACAACTCTAATTGAGAGATAAAAACAACAAACTTTGGAGACGGATGAACAACAAACGAATAACTCTACTCGAGAGATAAACAACACACTAAAGGAGTGGGATAATGTCAAACAAAGAAGTCTATTCGAGATTTAAACAATACACAACAACACACTAAAGGAGTGGGATGATGTCAAACAAAGATGTCTATTCGAGATTTAAACAATACACAGAAGGAGTAAGAGTATCACAAACGAAGAACACTACTTAAGAGTTGAAGAACACACATAAGGAGTGGGATAAACAACAATGTAAAATTCTACTCGAGAGTTAAACAACACAATAAAGGAGTGGGATAATTACAAACGGAGAAGGCAATTTGAGATTTAAACAATACACAGAAGGAGTGGGATAATGTCAAACAAAGAAGTCTATTCGAGATTTAAACAATACAGAGAAGGAGTAAGAGTATCACAAACGAAGAACACTACTTGAGAATTAATCAACGCACATATGGATTGGGATAAACAACAAGTATAAAATTCTACTCGGGAGTTAAATAAAACAATAATGGGAGAGAGATAATTACAAACGAAGAAGTCGATTTGAGATTTAAACAACACACAAGCGGAGTAATAAAATAACGAACGAAGAACTCCACTTGAGAGTTAAACAAAACACAAAAGGTGTTGAATAAACAACAAACGAACAACTCTAATTGAGAGATAAAACAACAAACTTTGGAGACGGATGAACAACAAACGAATAACTCTACTCGAGAGATAAACAACACACTAAAGGAGTGGGATAATGTCAAACAAAGAAGTCTATTCGAGATTTAAACAATACACAACAACACACTAAAGGAGTGGGATAATGTCAAACAAAGATGTCTATTCGAGATTTAAACAATACACAGAAGGAGTAAGAGTATCACAAACGAAGAACACTACTTAAGAGTTGAAGAACACACATAAGGAGTGGGATAAACAACAATGTAAAATTCTACTCGAGAGTTAAACAACACAATAAAGGAGTGGGATAGTTACAAACGGAGAAGGCAATTTGAGATTTAAACAACACACAGGAGGAGTGGGATAATGTCAAACAAAGAAGTCTATTCGAGATTTAAAAAATACACTGGAGTAAGAGTATCATAAACGAAGAACACTACTTGAGAATTAATCAAGGCACATATGGATTGGGATAAACAACACGTATAAAATTCTTCTCGGGAGTTAAATAAAACAATAATGGGAGAGAGATAATTACAAACGGAGAAGTCAATTTGAGATTTAAACAACACACTGAGTAATAAAATAACGAGCGAAGAACTCTACTTGAGAGTTAAACAAAACACAAAAGGTGTTGAATAAAAAACAAACGAACAACTCTAATTGAGAGATAAAAACAACAAACTTTGGAGACGGATGAACAACAAACGAATAACTCTACTCGAGAGATAAACAACACACTAAAGGAGTGGGATAATGTCAAACAAAGAAGTCTATTCGAGATTTAAACAATACACAACAACACACTAAAGGAGTGGGATGATGTCAAACAAAGATGTCTATTCGAGATTTAAACAATACACAGAAGGAGTAAGAGTATCACAAACGAAGAACACTACTTAAGAGTTGAAGAACACACATAAGGAGTGGGATAAACAACAATGTAAAATTCTACTCGAGAGTTAAACAACACAATAAAGGAGTGGGATAATTACAAACGGAGAAGGCAATTTGAGATTTAAACAACACACAGGAGGAGTGGGATAATGTCAAACAAAGAAGTCTATTCGAGATTTAAACAATACACAGAAGGAGTAAGAGTATCACAAACGAAGAACACTACTTGAGAATTAATCAACGCACATATGGATTGGGATAAACAACAAGTATAAAATTCTACTCGGGAGTTAAATAAAACAATAATGGGAGAGTGATAATTACAAACGAAGAAGTCAATTTGAGATTTAAACAACACACAAGCGGAGTAATAAAATAACGAACGAAGAACTCTACTTGAGAGTTAAACAAAACACAAAAGGTGTTGAATAAAAAACAAACGAACAACTCTAATTGAGAGATAAAAACAACAAACTTTGGAGACGGATGAACAACAAACGAATAACTCTACTCGAGAGATAAACAACACACTAAAGGAGTGGGATAATGTCAAACAAAGAAGTCTATTCGAGATTTAAACAATACACAACAACACACTAAAGGAGTGGGATGATGTCAAACAAAGATGTCTATTCGAGATTTAAACAATACACAGAAGGAGTAAGAGTATCACAAACGAAGAACACTACTTAAGAGTTGAAGAACACACATAAGGAGTGGGATAAACAACAATGTAAAATTCTACTCGAGAGTTAAACAACACAATAAAGGAGTGGGATAATTACAAACGGAGAAGGCAATTTGAGATTTAAACAATACACAGAAGGAGTGGGATAATGTCAAACAAAGAAGTCTATTCGAGATTTAAACAATACAGAGATGGAGTAAGAGTATCACAAACGAAGAACACTACTTGAGAATTAATCAACGCACATATGGATTGGGATAAACAACAAGTATAAAATTCTACTCGGGAGTTAAATAAAACAATAATGGGAGAGTGATAATTACAAACGAAGAAGTCAATTTGAGATTTAAACAACACACAAGCGGAGTAATAAAATAACGAACGAAGAACTCTACTTGAGAGTTAAACAAAACACAAAAGGTGTTGAATAAAAAACAAACGAACAACTCTAATTGAGAGATAAAAACAACAAACTTTGGAGACGGATGAACAACAAACGAATAACTCTACTCGAGGGATAAACAACACACTAAAGGAGTGGGATAATGTCAAACAAAGAAGTCTATTCGAGATTTAAACAATACACAACAACACACTAAAGGAGTGGGATGATGTCAAACAAAGATGTCTATTCGAGATTTAAACAATACACAGAAGGAGTAAGAGTATCACAAACGAAGAACACTACTTAAGAGTTGAAGAACACACATAAGGAGTGGGATAAACAACAATGTAAAATTCTACTCGAGAGTTAAACAACACAATAAAGGAGTGGGATAGTTACAAACGGAGAAGGCAATTTGAGACTTAAACAATACCAGAAGTGGGATAATGTCAAACAAAGAAGTCTATTCGAGATTTAAACAATACGGAGATGGAGTAAGAGTATCACAAACGAAGAACACTACTTGAGAATTAATCAACACATATGGATTGGGATAAACAACAAGTATAAAATTCTACTCGGGAGTTAAATAAAACAATAATGGGAGAGATAATTACAAGCGAAGAAGTCAATTTGAGATTTAAACAACACACAAGCGGAGTAATAAAATAACGAGCGAAGAACTCTACTTGAGAGTTAAACAAAACACAAAAGGTGTTGAATAAAAACAAACGAACAACTCTAATTGAGAGATAAAAACAACAAACTTTGGAGACGGATGAACAACAAGCGAATAACTCTACTCGAGAGATAAACAACACACTAAAAGGTGGGATAATGTCAAACAAAGAAGTCTATTCGACATTTAAACAATACACAACAACACACTAAAGGAGTGGGATGATGTCAAACAAATATGTCTAATAGAGATTTAAAAAATACATAGAAGGAGTAAGAGTATCACAAACGAAGAACACTACTTAAGAGTTGAAGAACACACATAAGGAGTGGGATAAACAACAAATGTAAAATTCTACTCGAGAGTTAAACAACACAATAAAGGAGTGGGATAATTACAAACGGAGAAGGCAATTTGAGAATTAAACAATACACAAAAGGAGTGGGATAATGTCAAAAAAAGAAGTCTATGCGAGATTTAAACAATACAGACAAGGAGTAAGATTATCAAAACAGAAGAACACTACATGAGAATTAATCAACGCACATATGGATTGGGATAAACAACAAGTATAAAATTCTACTCTGGAGTTAAATAAAACAATAATGGGAGAGTGATAATTACAAACGAAGAAGTCAATTTGAGATTTAAACAACACACAAGCGGAGTAATAAAATAACGAACGAAGAACTCTACTTGAGAGTTAAACAAAACACAAAAGGTGTTGAATAAAAAACAAACGAACAACTCTAATTGAGAGATAAAAAAAAACAAACTTTGGAAACGGATGAACAACAAACGAATAACTCTACTCGAGAGATAAACAACACACTAAAGGAGTGGGATAATGTCAAACAAAGAAGTCTATTCGAGATTTAAACAATACACAACAACACACTAAAGGAGTGGGATGATGTCAAACAAAGATGTCTATTCGAGATTTAAACAATACACAGAAGGAGTAAGAGTATCACAAACGAAGAACACTACTTAAGAGTTGAAGAACACACATAAGGAGTGGGATAAACAACAATGTAAAATTCTACTCGAGAGTTAAACAACACAATAAAGGAGTGGGATAATTACAAACGGAGAAGGCAATTTGAGATTTAAACAATAAACTGAAGGACTGGGATAATGTCAAACAAAGAATTCTATTAGAGATTTAAACAATACACAGAAGGAGTAAGAGTATCACAAACGAAGAACACTACTTGAGAATTAATCAACACACATATGGATTGGGATAAACAACAAGTATAAAATTCTACTCGGGAGGTAAATAAAACAATAATGGGAGAAAGATAATTACAAACGAACAAGTCAATTTGAGATTTAAACAACACACAAGCGGAGTAATAAAATAACGAACGAAGAACTCTACTTGAGAGTTAAACAAAACACAAAAGGTATTGAATAAAAAACAAACGAACAACTCTAATTGAGAGATCAAAACAACAAAATTTGGAGACGTATGAACATCATTCTAATAACTCTACTGGAGATATAAACAACACACTAAAGGAGTGGGATTATGTCAAACAAAGAAGTCTATTCGAGATTTAAACAATACACAACAACACACTAAAAGGTGGGATGATGTCAAACAAAGATGTCTATTCGAGATTTAAACAATACATGAAGGAGTAAGAGTATCACAAACGAAGAACACTACTTAAGAGTTGAAGAACACACATAAGAGTGGGATAAACAACAATGTAAAATTCTACCGAGAGTTAAACAACACAATAAAGGTGGGATAATTACAAGCGGAGAAGGCAATTTGAGATTTAAACAATACACGAAGGACTGGGATAATGTCAAACAAAGAAGTCTATTCGAGATTTAAACAATAAACAGAAGGAGTAAGAGTATCACAAACGAAGAACACTACTTGAGAATTAATCAACACATATATGGATTGGGATAAACAACAAGTATAAAATTCTACTCGGAAGCTAAATAAAACAATAATGGGAGAGAGATAATTACAAACGAAGAAGTCAATTTGAGATTTAAACAACACACAAGCGGAGTAATAAAATAACGAACGAAGAACTCTACTTGAGAGTTAAACAAAACACAAAAGGTGTTGAATAAAAAACAAACGAACAACTCTAATTGAGAGATAAAAACAACAAACTTTGGAGACGGATGAACAACAAACGAATAACTCTACTCGAGAGATAAACAACACACTAAAGGAGTGGGATAATGTCAAACAAAGAAGTCTATTCGAGATTTAAACAATACACAACAACACACTAAAGGAGTGGGATGATGTCAAACAAAGATGTCTATTCGAGATTTAAACAATACACAGAAGGAGTAAGAGTATCACAAACGAAGAACACTACTTAAGAGTTGAAGAACACACATAAGGAGTGGGATAAACAACAATGTAAAATTCTACTCGAGAGTTAAACAACACAATAAAGGAGTGGGATAATTACAAACGGAGAAAGCAATTTGAGATTTAAACAACACACTAAAGGAGTGGGATAATGTCAAACAAAGAAGTCTATTCGAGATTTAAACAATACACAGAAGGAGTAAGAGTATCACAAACGAAGAACACTACTTGAGAATTAATCAACGCACATATGGATTGGGATAAACAACAAGTATAAAATTCTACTCGGGAGTTAAATAAAACAATAATGGGAGAGTGATAATTACAAACGAAGAAGTCAATTTGAGATTTAAACAACACACAAGCGGAGTAATAAAATAACGAACGAAGAACTCTACTTGAGAGTTAAACAAAACACAAAAGGTGTTGAATAATACACATTAGAACAACTCTATTTGAGAGATAAAAACAACAAACTTTGGAGACGGATGAACAACAAACGAATAACTCTACTCGAGAGATAAACAACACACTAAAGGAGTGGGATAATGTCAAACAAAGAAGTCTATTCGAGATTTAATCAATACACAACAACACACTAAAGGAGTGGGATGATGTCAAACAAAGATGTCTATTCGAGATTTAAACAATACACAGAAGGAGTAAGAGTATCACAAACGAAGAACACTACTTAATAGTTGAAGAACACACATAAGGAGTGGGATAAACAACAATGTAAAATTCTACTCGAGAGTTAAACAACACAATAAAGGAGTGGGATAATTACAAATGGAGAAGGCAATTTGAGATTTAAACAATACACAGAAGGAGTGGGATAATGTCAAACAAAGAAGTCTATTCGAGATTTAAACAATACACAGAAGGAGTGAGAGTATCACAAACGAAGAACACTACTTGAGAATTAATCAACGCACATATGGATTGGGATAAACAACATGTATAAAATTCTACTCGGGAGTTAAATAAAACAATAATGGGAGAGATAATTACAAGCGAAGAAGTCAATTTGAGATTTAAACAACACACAAGCAGAGTAATAAAATAACGAACGAAGAACTCTACTTGAGAGTTAAACAAAACACAAAAGTTGTTGTATAAAAAACAAACGAACAACTCTAATTGAGAGATAAAAACAACAAACTTTGGAGACGGATGAACAACAAACGAATAACTCTACTCGAGAGATAAACAACACACTAAAGGAGTGGGATAATGTCAAACAAAGAAGTCTATTCGAGATTTAAACAATACACAACAACACACTAAAGGAGTGGGATGATGTCAAACAAAGATGTCTATTCGAGATTTAAACAATACACAGAAGGAGTAAGAGTATCACAAACGAAGAACACTACTTAAGAGTTGAAGAACACACATAAGGAGTGGGATAAACAACAATGTAAAATTCTACTCGAGAGTTAAACAACACAATAAAGGAGTGGGATAATTACAAACGGAGAAGGCAATTTGAGATTTAAACAATACAGGAGGTGGGATAATGTCAAACAAAGAAGTCTATTCGAGATTTAAACAATACAGAGAAGGAGTAAGAGTATCACAAACGAAGAACACTACTTGAGAATTAATCAACGCACATATGGATTGGGATAAACAACAAGTATAAAATTCTACTCGGGAGTTAAATAAAACAATAATGGGAGAGTGATAATTACAAACGAAGAAGTCAATTTGAGATTTAAACAACACACAAGCGGAGTAATAAAATAACGAACGGAGAACTCTACTTGAGAGTTAAACAAAACACAAAAGGTGTTGAGTAAACAACAAACGAACAACTCTAATTGAGAGATAAAAAAAACAAACTTTGGAGACGGATGAACAACAAACGAATAACTCTACTCGAGAGATAAACAAAGAAGTCTATTCGAGATGTAAACAATACACAACAACACACTAAAGGAGTGGGATAATGTCAAACAAAGATGTCTATTCGAGATTTAAACAATACACAGAAGGAGTAAGAGTATCACAAACGAAGAACACTACTTAAGAGTTGAAGAACACACATAAGGAGTGGGATAAACAACAATGTAAAATTCTACTCGAGAGTTAAACAACACAATAAAGGAGTGGGATAATTACAAACGGAGAAGGCAATTTGAGATTTAAACAATACACAGAAGGACTGGGATAATGTCAAACAAAGAAGTCTATTCGAGATTTAAACAATACAGAGAAGGAGTAAGAGTATCACAAACGAAGAACACTACTTGAGAATTAATCAACGCACATATGGATTGGGATAAACAACAAGTATAAAATTCTACTCGGGAGTTAAATAAAACAATAATGGGAGAGTGATAATTACAAACGAAGAAGTCAATTTGAGATTTAAACAACACACAAGCGGAGTAATAAAATAACGAACGAAGAACTCTACTTGAGAGTTAAACAAAACACAAAAGGTGTTGAATAAAAAACAAACGAACAACTCTAATTGAGAGATAAAAACAACAAACTTTGGAGACGGATGAACAACAAACGAATAACTCTACTCGAGGGATAAACAACACACTAAAGGAGTGGAATAATGTCAAACAAAGAAGTGTATTCGAGATTTAAACAATACACAACAACACACTAAAAGAGTGGGATGATGTCAAATAAAGATGTCTATTCGAGATTGAAACAATACACAGAAGGAGTAAGAGTATCACAAACGAAGAACACTACTTAAGAGTTGAAGAACACACATAAGGAGTGGGATAAACAACAATGTAAAATTCTATTCGAGAGTTAAACAACACAATAAAGGAGTGGGATAGTTACAAACGGAGAAGGCAATTTGAGATTTAAACAACACACAGGAGGAGTGGGATAATGTCAAACAAAGAAGTCTATTCGAGATTTAAACAATACACAGAAGGAGTGAGAGTATCACAAACGAAGAACACTACTTGAGAATTAATCAACGCACATATGGATTGGGATAAACAACAAGTATAAAATTCTACGCGGGAGTTAAATAAAACAATAATGGGAGAGTGATAATTACAAACGAAGAAGTCAATTTGAGATTTAAACAACACACAAGCGGAGTAATAAAATAACGAACGAAGAACTCTACTTGAGAGTTAAACAAAACACAAAAGGTGTTGAATAAAAAACAAACGAACAACTCTAATTGAGAGATAAAAACAACAAACTTTGGAGACGGATGAACAACAAACGAATAACTCTACTCGAGAGATAAACAACACACTAAAGGAGTGGGATAATGTCAAACAAAGAAGTCTATTCGAGATTTAAACAATACACAACAACACACTAAAGGAGTGGGATGATGTCAAACAAAGAAGTCTATTCGAGATTTAAAAAATACATAGAAGGAGTAAGAGTATCACAAACGAAGAACACTACTTAAGAGTTGAAGAACACACATAAGGAGTGGGATAAACAACAAATGTAAAATTCTACTCGAGAGTTAAACAACACAATAAAGGAGTGGGATAATTACAAACGGAGAAGGCAATTTGAGATTTAAACAATACACAGAAGGAGTGGGATAATGTCAAACAAAGAAGTCTATTCGAGATTTAAACATTACACAGAAGGAGTAAGAGTATCACAAACGAAGAACACTACTTGAGAATTAATCAACGCACATATGGATTGGGATAAACAACGAGTATAAAATTCTACTCTGGAGTTAAATAAAACAATATTGGGAGAGAGATAATTACAAACGGAGAAGTCAATTTGAGATTTAAACAACAACACACAAGCAGAGTAATAAAATAACGAACGAAGAACTCTACTTGAGAGTTAAACAAAACACAAAAGGTGTTTAATAAAAAACAAACGAACAACTCTAATTGAGAGATAAAAACAACAAACTTTGGAGACGGATGAACAACAAACGAATAACTCTACTCGAGAGATAAACAACACACTAAAGGAGTGGGATAATGTCAAACAAAGAAGTCTATTCGATATTTAAACAATACACAACAACACACTAAAGGAGTGGGATGATGTCAAACAAAGATGTCTATTCGAGATTTAAACAATACGAGAAGAGTAAGGAGTATCACAAGCGAAGAACACTACTTAAGAGTTGAAGAACACACATAAGGAGTGGGATAAACAACAATGTAAAATTCTACTCGAGAGTTAAACAACACTATAAATGAGTGGGATAATTACAAACGAAGAAGTCAATTTGAGATTTAAACAACACAATAAAGGAGTGGGACAATGTCAAACGAAGAAGTCTATTCGAGATTTAAACAATACACAGAAGGAGTATGAGTATCACAAACGAAGAACACTACTTGAGAGTTAAACAACACATATGGATTGGGATAAACAACAAGTATAAAATTCTACTCGAGGAGTTAAATAAAACAATAATGGGAAGAGATAATTACAAGCGAAGAAGTCAATTTGAGATTTAAACAACACAAGCGAGTAATAAAATAACGACGAAGAACTACTTGAGAGTTAAACAAAACACAAAAGGTGTTGAATAAACAACAAGGACTCTAATTGAGAGATAAAACAACACAAACTTTGGAGACGGATGAACAACATAACTCTACTAGAGATTTAAAACACAAAAGGAGTGGGATAATGTCAAACAAAGAAGTCTATTCGATTTAAACAACACAACAACAAACAAAAGGGGATAATGTCAAACAAATATCGAGATTTAAACAATACCGGAAGGAGTAAGACAAAAGAAAAAGAAGAACACTTAAGAGTTGAAGAACACACATAAGGAGTGGGATAAACAACAATGTAAAATTCTACTCGAGAGTTAAACAACACAATAAAGGAATGGGATAATTACAAGCGGAGAAGGCAATTTGAGATTTAAACAACAATAGAAGGAGTGGGATAATGTCAAACAAAGAAGTCTATTCGAGATTTAAACAATACAGGAGAAGGTAAGAGTATCACAAGCGAAGAACACTACTTGAGAATTAATCAACACATATGGATTGGGATAAACAACAAGTATAAAATTCTACTCGGGAGTTAAATAAAACAATAATGGGAGAGTGATAATTACAAACGAAGAAGTCAATTTGAGATTTAAACAACACACAAGCGGAGTAATAAAATAACGAACGAAGAACTCTACTTGAGAGTTAAACAAAACACAAAAGGTGTTGAATAAACAACAAACGAACAACTCTAATTGAGAGATAAAAACAACAAACTTTGGAGACGGATGAACAACAAACGAATAACTCTACTCGAGAGATAAACAACACACTAAAGGAGTGGGATAATGTCAAACAAAGAAGTCTATTCGAGATTTAAACAATACACAACAACACACTAAAGGAGTGGGATGATGTCAAACAAAGATGTCTATTCGAGATTTAAACAATACACAGAAGGAGTAAGAGTATCACAAACGAAGAACACTACTTAAGAGTTGAAGAACACACATAAGGAGTGGGATAAACAACAATGTAAAATTCTACTCGAGAGTTAAACAACACAATAAAGGAGTGGGATAATTACAAACGGAGAAGGCAATTTGAGATTTAAACAATACACAGAAGGACTGGGATAATGTCAAACAAAGAAGTCTATTCGAGATTTAAACAATACAGAGAAGGAGTAAGAGTATCACAAACGAAGAACACTACTTGAGAATTAATCAACGCACATATGGATTGGGATAAACAACAAGTATAAAATTCTACTCGGGAGTTAAATAAAACAATAATGGGAGAGTGATAATTACAAACGAAGAAGTCAATTTGAGATTTAAACAACACACAAGCGGAGTAATAAAATAACGAACGAAGAACTCTACTTGAGAGTTAAACAAAACACAAAAGGTATTGAATAAAAAACAAACGAACAACTCTAATTGAGAGATAAAAACAACACACTTTGGAGCGGATGAACAACAAACGAATAACTCTACTCGAGAGTTAAACTACACACTAAAGGAGTGGGATAATGTCAAACAAAGAAGTTTATTCGAGATTTAAACAATACACAACAACACACTAAAGGAGTGGGATAATGTCAAACAAAGATGTCTATTCGAGATTTAACCAATACACAGAAGGAGTAAGAGTATCACAAACGAAGAACACTACTTAAGAGTTGAAGAACACACATAAGGAGTGGGATAAACAACAATGTAAAATTCTACTCGAGAGTTAAACAACACAATAAAGGAGTGGGATAGTTACAAACGGAGAAGGCAATTTGAGATTTAAACAACACACAGGAGGAGTGGGGTAATGTCAAACAAAGAAGTCTATTCGAGATTTAAACAATACACAGAAGGAGTAAGAGTATCACAAACGAAGAACACTACTTGAGAATTAATCAACGCACATATGGATTGGGATAAACAACAAGTATAAAATTCTACTCGGGAGTTAAATAAAACAATAATGGGAGAGTGATAATTACAAACGAAGAAGTCAATTTGAGATTTAAACAACACACAAGCGGAGTAATAAAATAACGAACGAAGAACTCTACTTGAGAGTTAAACAAAACACAAAAGGTGTTGAATAAAAAACAAACGAACAACTCTAATTGAGAGATAAAAACAACACACTTTGGAGCGGATGAACAACAAACGAATAACTCTACTCGAGAGTTAAACAACACACTAAAGGAGTGGGATAATGTCAAACAAAGAAGTCTATTCGAGATTTAAACAATACACAACAACACACTAAAGGAGTGGGATGATGTCAAACAAAGATGTCTATTCGAGATTTAAACAATACACAGAAGGAGTAAGAGTATCACAAACGAAGAACACTACTTAAGAGTTGAAGAACACACATAAGGAGTGGGATAAACAACAATGTAAAATTCTACTCGAGAGTTAAACAACACAATAAAGGAGTGGGATAATTACAAACGGAGAAGGCAATTTGAGATTTAAACAACACACAGGAGGAGTGGGATAATGTCAAACAAAGAAGTCTATTCGAGATTTAAACAATACAGAGGAGTAAGAGTATCACAAACGAAGAACTCTACTTGAGATTTAATCAACACATATGGATTGGGATAAACAACAAGTATAAAATTCTACGCGGATGTAAAATAAAACAATAATGGGAGAGTCATAATTACAAACGAAGAAGTCAATTTGAGATTTAAACAACACACAAGCAGAGTAATAAAATAACGAACGAAGAACTCTACTTGAGAGTTAAACAAAACACAAAAGGTGTTGAATAAAAAACAAACGAACAACTCTAATTGAGAAATAAAAACAACAAACTTTGGAGACGGATGAACAACAAACGAATAACTCTACTCGAGGGATAAACAACAGACTAAAGGAGTGGGATAATGTCAAACAAAGAAGTCTATTCGAGATTTAAACAATACACAACAACACACTAAAGGAGTGGGATGATGTCAAACAAAGATGTCTATTCGAGATTTAAACAATACAGGAATGAGTAAGAGTATCACAAACGAAGAACACTACTTAAGAGTTGAAGAACACACATAAGGAGTGGGATAAACAACAATGTAAAATTCTACTCGAGAGTTAAACAACACAATAAAGTGGGAGGATAATTACAAGCGGAGAAGGCAATTTGAGATTTAAACAACAGAAGGACTGGGATAATGTCAAACAAAGAAGTCTATTCGAGATTTAAACAATACAGAGGAGTAAGAGAGTATCACAAACGAAGAACACTACTTGAGAATTAATCAACGCACATATGGATTGGGATAAACAACAAGTATAAAATTCTACTCGGGAGTTAAATAAAACAATAATGGGAGAGTGATAATTACAAACGAAGAAGTCAATTTGAGATTTAAACAACACACAAGCGGAGTAATAAAATAACGAACGAAGAACTCTACTTGAGAGTTAAACAAAACACAAAAGGTGTTGAATAAAAAACAAACGAACAACTCTAATTGAGAGATAAAAACAACAAACTTTGGAGACGGATGAACAACAAACGAATAACTCTACTCGAGAGATAAACAACACACTAAAGGAGTGGGATAATGTCAAACAAAGAAGTCTATTCGAGATTTAAACAATACACAACAACACACTAAAGGAGTGGGATAATGTCAAACAAAGATGTCTATTCGAGATTTAACCAATACACAGAAGGAGTAAGAGTATCACAAACGAAGAACACTACTTAAGAGTTGAAGAACACACATAAGGAGTGGGATAAACAACAATGTAAAATTCTACTCGAGAGTTAAACAACACAATAAAGGAGTGGGATAGTTACAAACGGAGAAGGCAATTTGAGATTTAAACAACACACAGGAGGAGTGGGATAATGTCAAACAAAGAAGTCTATTCGAGATTTAAACAATACACAGAAGGAGTAAGAGTATCACAAACGAAGAACACTACTTGAGAATTAATCAACGCACATATGGATTGGGATAAACAACAAGTATAAAATTCTACTCGGGAGTTAAATAAAACAATAATGGGAGAGTGATAATTACAAACGAAGAAGTCAATTTGAGATTTAAACAACACACAAGCAGAGTAATAAAATAACGAACGAAGAACTCTACTTGAGAGTTAAACAAAACACAAAAGGTGTTGAATAAAAAACAAACGAACAACTCTAATTGAGAGATAAAACAACAAACTTTGGAGACGGATGAACAACAAACGAATAACTCTACTCGAGAGATAAACAACACACTAAAGGAGTGGGATAATGTCAAACAAAGAAGTCTATTCGAGATTTAAACAATACACAACAACACACTAAAGGAGTGGGATGATGTCAAACAAAGATGTCTATTCGAGATTTAAACAATACACAGAAGGAGTAAGAGTATCACAAACGAAGAACACTACTTAAGAGTTGAAGAACACACATAAGGAGTGGGATAAACAACAATGTAAAATTCTACTCGAGAGTTAAACAACACAATAAAGGTGGGATAATTACAAGCGGAGAAGGCAATTTGAGATTTAAACAATACAGGAGGAGTGGGATAATGTCAAACAAAGAAGTCTATTCGAGATTTAAACAATACGAGAAGGAGTAAGAGTATCACAAACGAAGAACACTACTTGAGAATTAATCAACGCACATATGGATTGGGATAAACAACAAGTATAAAATTCTACTCGAGTTAAATAAAACAATAATGGGAGAGTGATAATTACAAGCGAAGAAGTCAATTTGAGATTTAAACAACACACAAGCGGAGTAATAAAATAACGAGCGAAGAACTCTACTTGAGAGTTAAACAAAACACAAAAGGTGTTGAATAAAACAACAAACGAACAACTCTAATTGAGATAAAAACAACAAACTTTGGAGACGGATGAACAACAAATAACTCTACTCGAGAGATAAACAACACACTAAAGGTGGGATAATGTCAAACAAAGAAGTCTATCGAGATTTAAACAATACACAACAACACACTAAAGGTGGGATAATGATGTCAAACAAAGATGTCTATTCGAGATTTAAACAATACACAGAAGGAGTAAGAGTATCACAAACGAAGAACACTACTTAAGAGTTGAAGAACACACATAAGGAGTGGGATAAACAACAATGTAAAATTCTACTCGAGAGTTAAACAACACAATAAAGGAGTGGGATAATTACAAACGGAGAAGGCAATTTGAGATTTAAACAATACACAACAACACATTAAAGGAGTGGGATAATGTCAAACAAAGAAGTCTATTCGAGATTTAAACAATACACAGAAGGAGTAAGAGTATCACAAACGAAGAACACTACTTGAGAATTAATCAACGCACATATGGATTGGGATAAACAACAAGTATAAAATTCTACTCGGGAGTTAAATAAAACAATAATGGGAGAGTGATAATTACAAACGAAGAAGTCAATTTGAGATTTAAACAACACACAAGCAGAGTAATAAAATAACGAACGAAGAACTCTACTTGAGAGTTAAACAAAACACAAAAGGTGTTGAATAAAAAACAAACGAACAACTCTAATTGAGAGATAAAAACAACAAACTTTGGAGACGGATGAACAACAAACGAATAACTCTACTCGAGAGATAAACAACACACTAAAGGAGTGGGATAATGTCAAACAAAGAAGTCTATTCGAGATTTAAACAATACACAACAACACACTAAAGGAGTGGGATAATGTCAAACAAAGATGTCTATTCGAGATTTAAACAATACACAGAAGGAGTAAGAGTATCACAAACGAAGAACACTACTTGAGAATTAATCAACACACATATGGATTGGGATAAACAACAAGTATAAAATTCTACTCGGGAGTTAAATAAAACAATAATGGGAGAGAGATAATTATAAACGAAGAAGTCAATTTGAGATTTAAACAACACACAAGCGGAGTAATAAAATAACTAAAGAAGAACTCTACTTGAGAGTTAAACAAAACACAAAAGGTGTTGAATAAAAAACAAACGAACAACTCTAATTGAGAAATAAAAACAACAAACTTTGGAGACGGATGAACAACAAAATAACTCTACTCGAGAGTTAAACAACACTAAAGGTGGGATAATGTCAAACAAAGAAGTCTATTCGAGATTTAAAACAACACACTAAAGGAGTGGGATAATGTCAAACAAAGAGATAATGTCAAACAAAGATGTCTATTCGAGGAGTAAAGTATCACAAACGAAGAACACTACTTAAGAGTTGAAGAACACACATAAGGAGTGGGATAAACAACAATGTAAAATTCTACTGAGAGTTAAACAACACAATAAAGGAGTGGGATAATTACAAACGGAGAAGGCAATTTGAGATTTAAACAACACATGAGGAGGATAATGTCAAACAAAGAAGTCTATTGAGATTTAAACAATACATGAGTAAGAGTATCACAAACGAAGAACACTACTTGAGAATTAATCAACGCACATATGGATTGGGATAAACAACAAGTATAAAATTCTACCGGAGTTAAATAAAACAATAATGGGAGAGTGATAATTACAAACGAAGAGAGCAATTTGAGATTTACACAACACACAAGCGAGTAATAAAATAGCGACGAACGAAGAACTCTACTTGAGAGTTAAACAAAACACAAAAGGTGTTGAATAAAAACAAACGAACAACTCTAATTGAGAGATAAAAAAAACAACAAACTTTGGAGACGGATGAACAACAAACGAATAACTCTACTCGAGGGATAAACAACACACTAAAGGAGTGGAATAATGTCAAACAAAGAAGTGTATTCGAGATTTAAACAATACACAACAACACACTAAAAGAGTGGGATGATGTCAAATAAAGATGTCTATTCGAGATTGAAACAATACACAGAAGGAGTAAGAGTATCACAAACGAAGAACACTACTTAATAGTTGAAGAACACACATAAGGAGTGGGATAAACAACAATGTAAAATTCTACTTAAGAGTTAAACAACACAATAAAGGAGTGGGATAATTACAAATGGAGAAGGCAATTTGAGATTTAAACAACATACAGGAGGAGTGGGATAATGTCAAACAAAGAAGTCTATTCGAGATTTAAACAATACAGAGAAGGAGTAAGAGTATCACAAACGAAGAACACTACTTGAGAATTAATCAACGCACATATGGATTGGGATAAACAACAAGTATAAAATTCTACTCGGGAGTTAAATAAAACAATAATGGGAGAGAGATAATTACAAACGAAGAAGTCAATTTGAGATTTAAACAACACACAAGCGGAGTAATAAAATAACGAACGAAGAACTCTACTTGAGAGTTAAACAAAACACAAAAGGTGTTGAATAAACAACAAACGAACAACTCTAATTGAGAGATAAAAACAACAAACTTTGGAGACGGATGAACAACAAACGAATAACTCTACTCGAGAGATAAACAACACACTAAAGGAGTGGGATAATGTCAAACAAAGAAGTCTATTCGAGATTTAAACAATACACAACAACACACTAAAAGGTGGGGTAATGTCAAACAAAGAAGTCTATTCGAGATTTAAACAATACACAGAAGGAGTAAGAGTATCACAAACGAAGAACACTACTTAAGAGTTGAAGAACACACATAAGGAGTGGGATAAACAACAATGTAAAATTCTACTCGAGAGTTAAACAACACAATAAAGGAGTGGGATAATTACAAACGGAGAAGGCAATTTGAGATTTAAACAATACACAGAAGGAGTGGGATAATGTCAAACAAAGAAGTCTATTCGAGATTTAAACAATACAGAGATGGAGTAAGAGTATCACAAACGAAGAACACTACTTGAGAATTAATCAACGCACATATGGATTGGGATAAACAACAAGTATAAAATTCTACTCGGGAGTTAAATAAAACAATAATGGGAGAGTGATAATTACAAACGAAGAAGTCAATTTGAGATTTAAACAACACACAAGCAGAGTAATAAAATAACGAACGAAGAACTCTACTTGAGAGTTAAACAAAACACAAAAGGTGTTGAATAAAAAACAAACGAACAACTCTAATTGAGAGATAAAAACAACAAACTTTGGAGACGGATGAACAACAAACGAATAACTCTACTCGAGAGATAAACAACACACTAAAGGAGTGGGATAATGTCAAACAAAGAAGTCTATTCGAGATTTAAACAATACACAACAACACACTAAAGGAGTGGGATGATGTCAAACAAAGATGTCTATTCGAGATTTAAACAATACACAGAAGGAGTAAGAGTATCACAAACGAAGAACACTACTTAAGAGTTGAAGAACACACATAAGGAGTGGGATAAACAACAATGTAAAATTCTACTCGAGAGTTAAACAACACAATAAAGGAGTGGGATAATTACAAACGGAGAAGGCAATTTGAGATTTAAACAATACACAGAAGGAGTGGGATAATGTCAAACAAAGAAGTCTATTCGAGATTTAAACAATACACAGAAGGAGTAAGAGTATCACAAACGAAGAACACTACTTGAGAATTAATCAACGCACATATGGATTGGGATAAACAACAAGTATAAAATTCTACTCGGGAGTTAAATAAAACAATAATGGGAGAGTCATAATTACAAACGAAGAAGTCAATTTGAGATTTAAACAACACACAAGCGGAGTAATAAAATAACGAACGAAGAACTCTACTTGAGAGTTAAACAAAACACAAAAGGTGTTGAATAAACAACAAACGAACAACTCTAATTGAGAGATAAAAACAACAAACTTTGGAGACGGATGAACAACAAACGAATAACTCTACTCGAGAGATAAACAACACACTAAAGGAGTGGGATAATGTCAAACAAAGAAGTCTATTCGAGATTTAATCAATACACAACAACACACTAAAGGAGTGGGATGATGTCAAACAAAGATGTCTATTCGAGATTTAAACAATACACAGAAGGAGTAAGAGTATCACAAACGAAGAACACTACTTAATAGTTGAAGAACACACATAAGGAGTGGGATAAACAACAATGTAAAATTCTACTCGAGAGTTAAACAACACAATAAAGGAGTGGGATAATTACAAATGGAGAACCAATTTGAGATTTAAACAATACACAGAAGGAGTGGGATAATGTCAAACAAAGAAGTCTATTCGAGATTTAAACAATACAGAGATGGAGTAAGAGTATCACAAACGAAGAACACTACTTGAGAATTAATCAACGCACATATGGATTGGGATAAACAACAAGTATAAAATTCTACTCGGGAGTTAAATAAAACAATAATGGGAGAGTGATAATTACAAACGAAGAGAGCAATTTGAGATTTACACAACACACAAGCGGAGTAATAAAATAACGAACGAAGAACTCTACTTGAGAGTTAAACAAAACACAAAAGGTGTTGAATAAAAAGCAAACGAACAACTCTAATTGAGAGATAAAAACAACAAACTTTGGAGACGGATGAACAACAAACGAATAACTCTACTCGAGAGATAAACAACACACTAAAGGAGTGGGATAATGTCAAACAAAGAAGTCTATTCGAGATTTAAACAATACACAACAACACACTAAAGGAGTGGGATGATGTCAAACAAAGATGTCTATTCGAGATTTAAACAATACACAGAAGGAGTAAGAGTATCACAAACGAAGAACACTACTTAAGAGTTGAAGAACACACATAAGGAGTGGGATAAACAACAATGTAAAGTTCTACTCGAGAGTTAAACAACACAATAAAGGAGTGGGATAATTACAAACGGAGAAAGCAATTTGAGATTTAAACAATACACAGAAGGAGTGGGATAATGTCAAACAAAGAAGTCTATTCGAGATTTAAACAATACTGAGAAGGTAAGAGTATCACAAACGAAGAACACTACTTGAGAATTAATCAACGCACATATGGATTGGGATAAACAACAAGTATAAAATTCTACTCGGGAGTTAAATAAAACAATAATGGGAGAGAGATAATTACAAACGAAGAAGTCAATTTGAGATTTAAACAACACACAAGCGGAGTAATAAAATAACGAACGAAGAACTCTACTTGAGAGTTAAACAAAACACAAAAGGTGTTGAATAAACAACAAACGAACAACTCTAATTGAGAGATAAAAACAACAAACTTTGGAGACGGATGAACAACAAACGAATAACTCTACTCGAGAGATAAACAACACACTAAAGGAGTGGGATAATGTCAAACAAAGAAGTCTATTCGAGATTTAAACAATACACAACAACACACTAAAGGAGTGGGATAATGTCAAACAAAGATGTCTATTCGAGATTTAAACAATACACAGAAGGAGTAAGAGTATCACAAACGAAGAACACTACTTAAGAGTTGAAGAACACACATAAGGAGTGGGATAAACAACAATGTAAAATTCTACTCGAGAGTTAAACAACACAATAAAGGAGTGGGATAATTACAAACGGAGAAGGCAATTTGAGATTTAAACAATACACAGAAGGAGTAAGAGTATCACAAACGAAGAACACTACTTGAGAATTAATCAACGCACATATGGATTGGGATAAACAACAAGTATAAAATTCTACTCGGGAGTTAAATAAAACAATAATGGGAGAGTGATAATTACAAACGAAGAAGTCAATTTGAGATTTAAACAACACACAAGCGGAGTAATAAAATAACGAACGAAGAACTCTACTTGAGAGTTAAACAAAACACAAAAGGTGTTGAATAAAAAACAAACGAACAACTCTAATTGAGAGATAAAAACAACAAACTTTGGAGACGGATGAACAACAAACGAATAACTCTACTCGAGAGATAAACAACACACTAAAGGAGTGGGATAATGTCAAACAAAGAAGTCTATTCGAGATTTAAACAATACACAACAACACACTAAAGGAGTGGGATGATGTCAAACAAAGATGTCTATTCGAGATTTAAACAATACACAGAAGGAGTAAGAGTATCACAAACGAAGAACACTACTTAAGAGTTGAAGAACACACATAAGGAGTGGGATAAACAACAATGTAAAATTCTACTCGAGAGTTAAACAACACAATAAAGGAGTGGGATAATTACAAACGGAGAAGGCAATTTGAGATTTAAACAATACACAGAAGGAGTGGGATAATGTCAAACAAAGAAGTCTATTCGAGATTTAAACAATACAGAGAAGGAGTAAGAGTATCACAAACGAAGAACACTACTTGAGAATTAATCAACGCACATATGGATTGGGATAAACAACAAGTATAAAATTCTACTCGGGAGTTAAATAAAACAATAATGGGAGAGAGATAATTACAAACGAAGAAGTCAATTTGAGATTTAAACAACACACAAGCGGAGTAATAAAATAACGAACGAAGAACTCTACTTGAGAGTTAAACAAAACACAAAAGGTGTTGAATAAACAACAAACGAACAACTCTAATTGAGAGATAAAAACAACAAACTTTGGAGACGGATGAACAACAAACGAATAACTCTACTCGAGGGATAAACAACACACTAAAGGAGTGGGATAATGTCAAACATAGAAGTCTATTCGAGATTTAAACAATACAGAGATGGAGTAAGAGTATCACAAACGAAGAACACTACTTGAGAATTAATCAACGCACATATGGATTGGGATAAACAACAAGTATAAAATTCTACTCGGGAGTTAAATAAAACAATAATGGGAGAGTGATAATTACAAACGAAGAAGTCAATTTGAGATTTAAACAACACACAAGCAGAGTAATAAAATAACGAACGAAGAACTCTACTTGAGAGTTAAATAAAACACAAAAGGTGTTGAATAAAAAACAAACGAACAACTCTAATTGAGAGATAAAAACAACAAACTTTGGAGACGGATGAACAACAAACGAATAACTCTACTCGAGAGATAAACAACACACTAAAGGAGTGGGATAATGTCAAACAAAGAAGTCTATTCGACATTTAAACAATACACAACAACACACTAAAGGAGTGGGATAATGTCAAACAAAGATGTCTATTCGAGATTTAACCAATACACAGAAGGAGTAAGAGTATCACAAACGAACACTACTTAAGAGTTGAAGAACACACATAAGGAGTGGGATAAACAACAATGTAAAATTCTACTCGAGAGTTAAACAACACAATAAAGGAGTGGGATAATTACAAACGGAGAAGGCAATTTGAGATTTAAACAATACACAGAAGGACTGGGATAATGTCAAACAAAGAAGTCTATTCGAGATTTAAACAATACAGAGGAGTAAGAGAGTATCACAAACGAAGAACACTACTTGAGAATTAATCAACGCACATATGGATTGGGATAAACAACAAGTATAAAATTCTACTCGGGAGTTAAATAAAACAATAATGGGAGAGTCATAATTACAAACGAAGAAGTCAATTTGAGATTTAAACAACACACAAGCAGAGTAATAAAATAACGAACGAAGAACTCTACTTGAGAGTTAAACAAAACACAAAAGGTGTTGAATAAAAAACAAACGAACAACTCTAATTGAGAGATAAAAACAACAAACTTTGGAGACGGATGAACAACAAACGAATAACTCTACTCGAGAGATAAACAACACACTAAAAGGTGGGATAATGTCAAACGAAGAAGTCTATTCGAGATGTAAACAATACACAACAACACACTAAAGGGGTGGGATAATGTCAAACAAAGATGTCTATTCGAGATTTAAACAATACATGTAAGGAGTAAGAGTATCACAAACGAAGAACACTACTTAAGAGTCGAAGAACACACATAAGGAGTGGGATAAACAACAAATGTAAAATTCTAACCGAGAGTTAAACAACACAATAAAGGAGTGGTCTAATTACAAATGGAGAAGTCAATTTTAGATTTAAACAACACATCAAAGGCGTGGGATAATGTCAAACGAAGAAGTCTATTCGAGATTTAAACAATACAGAGAAGGAGTAAGAGTATCACAAACGAAGAACACTACTTGAGAATTAATCAACGCACATATGGATTGGGATAAACAACAAGTATAAAATTCTACTCGGGAGTTAAATAAAACAATAATGGGAGAGTGATAATTACAAACGAAGAGGTCAATTTGAGATTTAAAGAACACACAAGCGGAGTAATAAAATAACGAACGGAGAACTCTACTTGAGAGTTAAACAAAACACAAAAGGTGTTGAGTAAACAACAAACGAACAACTCTAATTGAGAGATAAAAAAAAACAAACTTTGGAAACGGATGAACAACAAACGAATAACTCTACTCGAGAGATAAACAACACACTAAAGGAGTGGGATAATGTCAAACAAAGAAGTCTATTCGAGATTTAAACAATACACAACAACACACTAAAGGAGTGGGATGATGTCAAACAAAGATGTCTATTCGAGATTTAAACAATACATGTATGAGGGTAAGAGTATCACAAACGAAGAACACTACTTAAGAGTTGAAGAACACACATAAGGAGTGGGATAAACAACAATGTAAAATTCTACTCGAGAGTTAAACAACACAATAAAGGAGTGGGATAATTACAAACGGAGAAGGCAATTTGAGATTTAAACAATACATGGAAGAGTGGGATAATGTCAAACAAAGAAGTCTATTCGAGATTTAAACAATACAGAGAAGGAGTAAGAGTATCACAAACGAAGAACACTACTTGAGAATTAATCAACGCACATATGGATTGGGATAAACAACAAGTATAAAATTCTACTCGGGAGTTAAATAAAACAATAATGGGAGAGTGATAATTACAAACGAAGAAGTCAATTTGAGATTTAAACAACACACAAGCAGAGTAATAAAATAACGAACGAAGAACTCTACTTGAGAGTTAAATAAAACACAAAAGGTGTTGAATAAAAAACAAACGAACAACTCTAATTGAGAGATAAAAACAACAAACTTTGGAGACGGATGAACAACAAACGAATAACTCTACTCGAGAGATAAACAACACACTAAAGGAGTGGGATAATGTCAAACAAAGAAGTCTATTCGAGATTTAAACAATACACAACAACACACTAAAGGAGTGGGATGATGTCAAACAAAGATGTCTATTCGAGATTTAAACAATACACATAAGGAGTAAGAGTATCACAAACGAAGAACACTACTTAAGAGTTGAAGAACACACATAAGGAGTGGGATATACAACAATGTAAAGTTCTACTCGAGAGTTAAACAACACAATAAAGGAGTGGGATAATTACAAACGGAGAAAGCAATTTGACATTTAAACAATACACAGAAGGAGTGGGATAATGTCAAACAAAGAAGTCTATTCGAGATTTAAACAATACAGAGATGGAGTAAGAGTATCACAAACGAAGAACACTACTTGAGAATTAATCAACGCACATATGGATTGGGATAAACAACAAGTATAAAATTCTACTCGAGAGTTAAATAAAACAATAATGGGAGAGTGATAATTACAAACGAAGAAGTCAATTTGAGATTTAAACAACACACAAGCGGAGTAATAAAATAACGAACGAAGAACTCTACTTGAGAGTTAAACAAAACACAAAAGGTGTTGAATAAAAAACAAACGAACAACTCTAATTGAGAGATAAAAACAACAAACTTTGGAGACGGATGAACAACAAACGAATAACTCTACTCGAGAGATAAACAACACACTAAAGGAGTGGGATAATGTCAAACAAAGAAGTCTATTCGAGATTTAAACAATACACAACAACACACTAAAGGAGTGGGATGATGTCAAACAAAGATGTCTATTCGAGATTTAAACAATACACAGAAGGAGTAAGAGTATCACAAACGAAGAACACTACTTAAGAGTTGAAGAACACACATAAGGAGTGGGATAAACAACAATGTAAAATTCTACTCGAGAGTTAAACAACACAATAAAGGAGTGGGATAATTACAAATGGAGAAAGCAATTTGAGATTTAAACAATACACAGAAGGAGTGGGATAATGTCAAACAAAGAAGTCTATTTGAGATTTAAACAATACACAGAAGGAGTAAGAGTATCACAAACGAAGAACACTACTTGAGAATTAATCAACGCACATATGGATTGGGATAAACAACAAGTATAAAATTCTACTCGGGAGTTAAATAAAACAATAATGGGAGAGAGATAATTACAAACGAAGAAGTCAATTTGAGATTTAAACAACACACAAGCGGAGTAATAAAATAACGAACGAAGAACTCTACTTGAGAGTTAAACAAAACACAAAAGGTGTTGAATAAACAACAAACGAACAACTCTAATTGAGAGATAAAAACAACAAACTTTGGAGACGGATGAACAACAAACGAATAACTCTACTCGAGAGATAAACAACACACTAAAGGAGTGGGATAATGTCAAACAAAGAAGTCTATTCGACATTTAAACAATACACAACAACACACTAAAGGAGTGGGATAATGTCAAACAAAGATGTCTATTCGAGATTTAACCAATACACAGAAGGAGTAAGAGTATCACAAACGAAGAACACTACTTAAGAGTTGAAGAACACACATAAGGAGTGGGATAAACAACAATGTAAAATTCTACTCGAGAGTTAAACAACACAATAAAGGAGTGGGATAATTACAAACGGAGAAGGCAATTTGAGATTTAAACAATACACAGAAGGAGTGGGATAATGTCAAACAAAGAAGTCTATTCGAGATTTAAACAATACAGAGAAGGAGTAAGAGTATCACAAACGAAGAACACTACTTGAGAATTAATCAACACACATATGGATTGGGATAAACAACAAGTATAAAATTCTACTCGGGAGTTAAATAAAACAATAATGGGAGAGAGATAATTACAAACGAAGAAGTCAATTTGAGATTTAAACAACACACAAGCGGAGTAATAAAATAACGAACGAAGAACTCTACTTGAGAGTTAAACAAAACACAAAAGGTGTTGAATAAAAAACAAACGAACAACTCTAATTGAGAGATAAAAACAACAAACTTTGGAGACGGATGAACAACAAACGAATAACTCTACTCGAGAGATAAACAACACACTAAAGGAGTGGGATAATGTCAAACAAAGAAGTCTATTCGAGATTTAAACAATACACAACAACACACTAAAGGAGTGGGATGATGTCAAACAAAGATGTCTATTCGAGATTTAAACAATACACAGAAGGAGTAAGAGTATCACAAACGAAGAACACTACTTAAGAGTTGAAGAACACACATAAGGAGTGGGATAAACAACAATGTAAAATTCTACTCGAGAGTTAAACAACACAATAAAGGAGTGGGATAATTACAAACGGAGAAGGCAATTTGAGATTTAAACAATACACAGAAGGACTGGGATAATGTCAAACAAAGAAGTCTATTCGAGATTTAAACAATACAGAGGAGTAAGAGAGTATCACAAACGAAGAACACTACTTGAGAATTAATCAACGCACATATGGATTGGGATAAACAACAAGTATAAAATTCTACTCGGGAGTTAAATAAAACAATAATGGGAGAGTGATAATTACAAACGAAGAAGTCAATTTGAGATTTAAACAACACACAAGCGGAGTAATAAAATAACGAACGAAGAACTCTACTTGAGAGTTAAACAAAACACAAAAGGTGTTGAATAAAAAACAAACGAACAACTCTAATTGAGAGATAAAAACAACAAACTTTGGAGACGGATGAACAACAAACGAATAACTCTACTCGAGAGATAAACAACACACTAAAGGAGTGGGATAATGTCAAACAAAGAAGTCTATTCGAGATTTAAACAATACACAACAACACACTAAAGGAGTGGGATAATGTCAAACAAAGATGTCTATTCGAGATTTAACCAATACACAGAAGGAGTAAGAGTATCACAAACGAAGAACACTACTTAAGAGTTGAAGAACACACATAAGGAGTGGGATAAACAACAATGTAAAATTCTACTCGAGAGTTAAACAACACAATAAAGGAGTGGGATAATTACAAACGGAGAAGGCAATTTGAGATTTAAACAACACACAGGAGGAGTGGGATAATGTCAAACAAAGAAGTCTATTCGAGATTTAAACAATACACAGAAGGAGTAAGAGTAACAGAAACGAAGAACACTACTTGAGAATTAATCAACACACATACGGATTGGGATAAAAAACAAGTATAAAATTCTACTCGAGAGTTAAATAAAACAATAATGGGAGAGTGATAATTACAAACGGAGAAGTCAATTTGAGATTTAAACAACACACTGAGTAATAAAATAACGAACGAAGAACTCTACTTGAGAGTTAAACAAAACACAAAAGGTGTTGAATAAAAAACAAACGAACAACTCTAATTGAGAGATAAAAACAACAAACTTTGGAGACGGATGAACAACAAACGAATAACTCTACTCGAGAGATAAACAACACACTAAAGGAGTGGGATAATGTCAAACAAAGAAGTCTATTCGAGATTTAAACAATACACAACAACACACTAAAGGAGTGGGATGATGTCAAACAAAGATGTCTATTCGAGATTTAAACAATACACAGAAGGAGTAAGAGTATCACAAACGAAGAACACTACTTAAGAGTTGAAGAACACACATAAGGAGTGGGATAAACAACAATGTAAAATTCTACTCGAGAGTTAAACAACACAATAAAGGAGTGGGATAATTACAAACGGAGAAGGCAATTTGAGATTTAAACAATACACAGAAGGAGTGGGATAATGTCAAACAAAGAAGTCTATTCGAGATTTAAACAATACAGAGATGGAGTAAGAGTATCACAAACGAAGAACACTACTTGAGAATTAATCAACGCACATATGGATTGGGATAAACAACAAGTATAAAATTCTACTCGGGAGTTAAATAAAACAATAATGGGAGAGTGATAATTACAAACGAAGAAGTCAATTTGAGATTTAAACAACACACAAGCAGAGTAATAAAATAACGAACGAAGAACTCTACTTGAGAGTTAAACAAAACACAAAAGGTGTTGAATAAAAAACAAACGAACAACTCTAATTGAAGAATAAAAACAACAAACTTTGGAGACGGATGAACAACAAACGAATAACTCTACTCGAGAGATAAACAACACACTAAAGGAGTGGGATAATGTCAAACAAAGAAGTCTATTCGAGATTTAAACAATACACAACAACACACTAAAGGAGTGGGATGATGTCAAACAAAGATGTCTATTCGAGATTTAAACAATACACAGAAGGAGTAAGAGTATCACAAACGAAGAACACTACTTAAGAGTTGAAGAACACACATAAGGAGTGGGATAAACAACAATGTAAAATTCTACTCGAGAGTTAAACAACACAATAAAGGAGTGGGATAATTACAAACGGAGAAGGCAATTTGAGATTTAAACAATACACAGGAGGAGTGGGATAATGTCAAACAAAGAAGTCTATTCGAGATTTAAACAATACAGAGAAGGAGTAAGAGTATCACAAACGAAGAACACTACTTGAGAATTAATCAACGCACATATGGATTGGGATAAACAACAAGTATAAAATTCTACTCGGGAGTTAAATAAAACAATAATGGGAGAGAGATAATTACAAACGAAGAAGTCAATTTGAGATTTAAACAACACACAAGCGGAGTAATAAAATAACGAACGAAGAACTCTACTTGAGAGTTAAACAAAACACAAAAGGTATTGAATAAAAACAAACGAACAACTCTAATTGAGAGATAAAAACAACACACTTTGGAGACGGATGAACAACAAACGAATAACTCTACTCGAGAGTTAAACTACACACTAAAGGAGTGGGATAATGTCAAACAAAGAAGTCTATTCGAGATTTAAACAATACACAACAACACACTAAAGGAGTGGGATAATGTCAAACAAAGAAGTCTATTCGAGATTTAAACAATACACAGAAGGAGTAAGAGTATCACAAACGAAGAACACTACTTAAGAGTTGAAGAACACACATAAGGAGTGGGATAAACAACAATGTAAAATTCTACTCGAGAGTTAAACAACACAATAAAGGAGTGGGATAATTACAAACGGAGAAGGCAATTTGAGATTTAAACAATACACAGAAGGAGTGGGATAATGTCAAACAAAGAAGTCTATTCGAGATTTAAACAATACAGATATGGAGTAAGAGTATCACAAACGAAGAACACTACTTGAGAATTAATCAACGCACATATGGATTGGGATAAACAACAAGTATAAAATTCTACTCGGGAGTTAAATAAAACAATAATGGGAGAGTGATAATTACAAACGAAGAAGTCAATTTGAGATTTAAACAACACACAAGCGGAGTAATAAAATAACGAACGAAGAACTCTACTTGAGAGTTAAACAAAACACAAAAGGTGTTGAATAAACAACAAACGAACAACTCTAATTGAGAGATAAAAACAACAAACTTTGGAGACGGATGAACAACAAACGAATAACTTTACTCGAGAGTTAAACAACACACTAAAGGAGTGGGATAATGTCAAACAAAGAAGTCTATTCGAGATTTAAACAATACACAACAACACACTAAAGGAGTGGGATGATGTCAAACAAAGATGTCTATTCGAGATTTAAACAATACACAGAAGGAGTAAGAGTATCACAAACGACGAACACTACTTAAGAGTTGAAGAACACACATAAGGAGTGGGATAAACAACAATGTAAAATTCTACTCGAGAGTTAAACAACACAATAAAGGAGTGGGATAATTACAAACGGAGAAGGCAATTTGAGATTTAAACAATACACAGAAGGACTGGGATAATGTCAAACAAAGAAGTCTATTCGAGATTTAAACAATACACAGAAGGAGTAAGAGTATCACAAACGAAGAACACTACTTGAGAATTAATCAACGCACATATGGATTGGGATAAACAACAAGTATAAAATTCTACTCGGGAGTTAAATAAAACAATAATGGGAGAGAGATAATTACAAACGAAGAAGTCAATTTGAGATTTAAACAACACACAAGCGGAGTAATAAAATAACGAACGAAGAACTCTACTTGAGAGTTAAACAAAACACAAAAGGTGTTGAATAAACAACAAACGAACAACTCTAATTGAGAGATAAAACAACAAACTTTGGAGACGGATGAACAACAAACGAATAACTCTACTCAAGAGTTAAACAACACACTAAAGGAGTGGGATAATGTCAAACAAAGAAGTCTATTCGAGATTTAAACAATACACAACAACACACTAAAGGAGTGGGATAATGTCAAACAAAGATGTCTATTCGAGATTTAAACAATACACAGAAGGAGTAAGAGTATCACAAATGAAGAACACTACTTAAGAGTTGAAGAACACACATAAGGAGTGGGATAAACAACAATGTAAAATTCTACTCGAGAGTTAAACAACACAATAAAGGAGTGGGATAATTACAAACGGAGAAGGCAATTTGAGATTTAAACAATACAAAGAATGAGTGGGATAATGTCAAACATAGAAGTCTATTCGAGATTTAAACAATACAGAGATGGAGTAAGAGTATCACAAACGAAGAACACTACTTGAGAATTAATCAACGCACATATGGATTGGGATAAACAACAAGTATAAAATTCTACTCGGGAGTTAAATAAAACAATAATGGGAGAGAGATAATTACAAACGAAGAAGTCAATTTGAGATTTAAACAACACACAAGCAGAGTAATAAAATAACGAACGAAGAACTCTACTTGAGAGTTAAACAAAACACAAAAGGTGTTGAATAAACAACAAACGAACAACTCTAATTGAGAGATAAAAACAACAAACTTTGGAGACGGATGAACAACAAACGAATAACTCTACTCGAGAGATAAACAACACACTAAAGGAGTGGGATAATGTCAAACAAAGAAGTCTATTCGAGATTTAAACAATACACAACAACACACTAAAGGAGTGGGATGATGTCAAACAAAGATGTCTATTCGAGATTTAAACAATACACAGAAGGAGTAAGAGTATCACAAACGAAGAACACTACTTAAGAGTTGAAGAACACACATAAGGAGTGGGATAAACAACAATGTAAAATTCTACTCGAGAGTTAAACAACACAATAAAGGAGTGGGATAATTACAAACGGAGAAGGCAATTTGAGATTTAAACAATACACAGAAGGAGTGGGATAATGTCAAACAAAGAAGTCTATTCGAGATTTAAACAATACAGAGAAGGAGTAAGAGTATCACAAACGAAGAACACTACTTGAGAATTAATCAACGCACATATGGATTGGGATAAACAACAAGTATAAAATTCTACTCGGGAGTTAAATAAAACAATAATGGGAGAGAGATAATTACAAACGAAGAAGTCAATTTGAGATTTAAACAACACACAAGCGGAGTAATAAAATAACGAACGAAGAACTCTACTTGAGAGTTAAACAAAACACAAAAGGTGTTGAATAAACAACAAACGAACAACTCTAATTGAGATAAAAACAACAAACTTTGGAGACGGATGAACAACAAACGAATAACTCTACTCGAGAGATAAACAACACACTAAAGGAGTGGGATAATGTCAAACAAAGAAGTCTATTCGAGATTTAATCAATACACAACAACACACTAAAGGAGTGGGATGATGTCAAACAAAGATGTCTATTCGAGATTTAAACAATACACAGAAGGAGTAAGAGTATCACAAACGAAGAACACTACTTAAGAGTTGAAGAACACACATAAGGAGTGGGATAAACAACAATGTAAAATTCTACTCGAGAGTTAAACAACACAATAAAGGAGTGGGATAATTACAAACGGAGAAAGCAGTTTGAGATTTAAACAATACACAGAAGGAGTAGGATAATGTCAAACAAAGAAGTCTATTCGAGATTTAAACAATACAGAGATGGAGTAAGAGTATCACAAACGAAGAACACTACTTGAGAATTAATCAACGCACATATGGATTGGGATAAACAACAAGTATAAAATTCTACTCGGGAGTTAAATAAAACAATAATGGGAGAGATAATTATAAACGAAGAAGTCAATTTGAGATTTAAACAACACACAAGCGGAGTAATAAAATAACGAACGAAGAACTCTACTTGAGAGTTAAACAAAACACAAAAGGTGTTGAATAAAAAACAAACGAACAACTCTAATTGAGAGATAAAAACAACAAACTTTGGAGACGGATGAACAACAAACGAATAACTCTACTCGAGAGATAAACAACACACTAAAGGAGTGGGATAATGTCAAACAAAGAAGTCTATTCGAGATTTAAACAATACACAACAACACACTAAAGGAGTGGGATGATGTCAAACAAAGATGTCTATTCGAGATTTAAACAATACACAGAAGGAGTAAGAGTATCACAAACGAAGAACACTACTTAAGAGTTGAAGAACACACATAAGGAGTGGGATAAACAACAATGTAAAATTCTACTCGAGAGTTAAACAACACAATAAAAAGGTGGGATAATTACAAACGGAGAAGGCAATTTGAGATTTAAACAATACATGTATGAGTGGGATAATGTCAAACAAAGAAGTCTATTCGAGATTTAAACAATACAAAGATGGAGTAAGAGTATCACAAACGAAGAACACTACTTGAGAATTAATCAACGCACATATGGATTGGGATAAACAACAAGTATAAAATTCTACTCGGGAGTTAAATAAAACAATAATGGGAGAGAGATAATTACAAACGAAGAAGTCAATTTGAGATTTAAACAACACACAAGCGGAGTAATAAAATAATGAACAAAGAACTCTACTTGAGAGTTAAACAAAACACAAAAGGTGTTGAATAAACAACAAACGAACAACTCTAATTGAGAGATAAAAACAACAAACTTTGGAGACGGATGAACAACAAACGAATAACTTTACTCGAGAGTTAAACAACACACTAAAGGAGTGGGATAATGTCAAACAAAGAAGTCTATTCGAGATTTAAACAATACACAACAACACACTAAAGGAGTGGGATGATGTCAAACAAAGATGTCTATTCGAGATTTAAACAATACACAGAAGGAGTAAGAGTATCACAAACGAAGAACACTACTTAAGAGTTGAAGAACACACATAAGGAGTGGGATAAACAACAATGTAAAATTCTACTCGAGAGTTAAACAACACAATAAAGGAGTGGGATAATTACAAACGGAGAAGGCAATTTGAGATTTAAACAATACACAGAATGAGTGGGATAATGTCAAACATAGAAGTCTATTCGAGATTTAAACAATACAGAGATGGAGTAAGAGTATCACAAACGAAGAACACTACTTGAGAATTAATCAACGCACATATGGATTGGGATAAACAACAAGTATAAAATTCTACTCGGGAGTTAAATAAAACAATAATGGGAGAGAGATAATTACAAACGAAGAAGTCAATTTGATATTTAAACAACACACAAGCGGAGTAATAAAATAACGAACAAAGAACTCTACTTGAGAGTTAAACAAAACACAAAAGGTGTTGAATAAACAACAAACGAACAACTCTAATTGAGAGATAAAAACAACAAACTTTGGAGACGGATGAACAACAAACGAATAACTTTACTCGAGAGTTAAACAACACACTAAAGGAGTGGGATAATGTTAAACAAAGAAGTCTATTCGAGATTTAAACAATACACAACAACACACTAAAGGAGTGGGATAATGTCAAACAAAGATGTCTATTCGAGATTTAAACAATACACAGAAGGAGTAAGAGTATCACAAACGACGAACACTACTTAAGAGTTGAAGAACACACATAAGGAGTGGGATAAACAACAATGTAAAATTCTACTCGAGAGTTAAACAACACAATAAAGGAGTGGGATAATTACAAACGGAGAAGGCAATTTGAGAATTAAACAATACACAAAAGGAGTGGGATAATGTCAAACAACGAAGTCTATTCGAGATTTAAACAATACAGAGAAGGAGTAAGAGTATCAAAAACGAAGAACACTACTTGAGAATTAATCAACGCACATATGGATTGGGATAAACAACAAGTATAAAATTCTACTCGGGAGTTAAATAAAACAATAATGGGAGAGAGATAATTACAAACGAAGAAGTCAATTTGAGATTTAAACAACACACAAGCGGAGTAATAAAATAATGAACAAAGAACTCTACTTGAGAGTTAAACAAAACACAAAAGGTGTTGAATAAACAACAAACGAACAACTCTAATTGAGAGATAAAAACAACAAACTTTGGAGACGGATGAACAACAAACGAATAACTTTACTCGAGAGTTAAACAACACACTAAAGGAGTGGGATAATGTCAAACAAAGAAGTCTATTCGAGATTTAAACAATACACAACAACACACTAAAGGAGTGGGATAATGTCAAACAAAGATGTCTATTCGAGATTTAAACAATACACAGAAGGAGTAAGAGTATCACAAACGAAGAACACTACTTAAGAGTTGAAGAACACACATAAGGAGTGGGATAAACAACAATGTAAAATTCTACTCGAGAGTTAAACAACACAATAAAGGAGTGGGATAATTACAAACGGAGAAGGCAATTTGAGATTTAAACAATACACAGAAGGAGTGGGATAATGTCAAACAAAGAAGTCTATTCGAGATTTAAACAATACAGAGATGGAGTAAGAGTATCACAAACGAAGAACACTACTTGAGAATTAATCAACGCACATATGGATTGGGATAAACAACAAGTATAAAATTCTACTCGTGAGTTAAATAAAACAATAATTGGAGAGATAATTACAAACGAAGAAGTCAATTTGAGATTTAAACAACACACAAGCGGAGTAATAAAATAACGAACGAAGAACTCTACTTGAGAGTTAAACAAAACACAAAAGGTGTTGAATAAACAACAAACGAACAACTCTAATTGAGAGATAAAAACAACAAACTTTGGAGACGGATGAACAACAAACGAATAACTCTACTCGAGAGATAAACAACACACTAAAGGAGTGGGATATTGTCAAACAAAGAAGTCTATTCGAGATTTAAACAATACACAACAACACACTAAAGGAGTGGGATGATGTCAAACAAAGATGTCTATTCGAGATTTAAACAATACACAGAAGGAGTAAGAGTATCACAAACGACGAACACTACTTAAGAGTTGAAGAACACACATAAGGAGTGGGATAAACAACAATGTAAAATTCTACTCGAGAGTTAAACAACACAATAAAGGAGTGGGATAATTACAAACGGAGAAGGCAATTTGAGAATTAAACAATACACAGAAGGAGTGGGATAATGTCAAACAAAGAAGTCTATTCGAGATTTAAACAATACAGAGAAGGAGTAAGAGTATCAAAAACGAAGAACACTACTTGAGAATTAATCAACGCACATATGGATTGGGATAAACAACAAGTATAAAATTCTACTCGGGAGTTAAATAAAACAATAATGGGAGAGAGATAATTACAAACGAAGAAGTCAATTTGAGATTTAAACAACACACAAGCGGAGTAATAAAATAACGAACGAAGAACTCTACTTGAGAGTTAAACAAAACACAAAAGGTGTTGAATAAACAACAAACGAACAACTCTAATTGAGAGATAAAAACAACAAACTTTGGAGACGGATGAACAACAAACGAATAACTTTACTCGAGAGTTAAACAACACACTAAAGGAGTGGGATAATGTCAAACAAAGAAGTCTATTCGAGATTTAAACAATACACAACAACACACTAAAGGAGTGGGATAATGTCAAACAAAGATGTCTATTCGAGATTTAAACAATACACAGAAGGAGTAAGAGTATCACAAACGAAGAACACTACTTAAGAGTTGAAGAACACACATAAGGAGTGGGATAAACAACAATGTAAAATTATAATAGAGATTTAAACAACACAATAAAGGAGTGGGATAATTACAAACGGAGAAGGCAATTTGAGATTTAAACAATACACAGAAGGAGTGGGATAATGTCAAACAAAGAAGTCTATTCGAGATTTAAACAATACAGAGATGGAGTAAGAGTATCACAAACGAAGAACACTACTTGAGAATTAATCAACGCACATATGGATTGGGATAAACAACAAGTATAAAATTCTACTCGGGAGTTAAATAAAACAATAATGGGAGAGATAATTACAAACGAAGAAGTCAATTTGAGATTTAAACAACACACAAGCGGAGTAATAAAATAACGAACGAAGAACTCTACTTGAGAGTTAAACAAAACACAAAAGGTGTTGAATAAACAACAAACGAACAACTCTAATTGAGAGATAAAAACAACAAACTTTGGAGACGGATGAACAACAAACGAATAACTCTACTCGAGAGTTAAACAACACACTAAAGGAGTGGGATAATGTCAAACAAAGAAGTCTATTCGAGATTTAAACAATACACAACAACACACTAAAGGAGTGGGATGATGTCAAACAAAGATGTCTATTCGAGATTTAAACAATACACAGAAGGAGTAAGAGTATCACAAACGAAGAACACTACTTAAGAGTTGAAGAACACACATAAGGAGTGGGATAAACAACAATGTAAAATTCTACTCGAGAGTTAAACAACACAATAAAGGAGTGGGATAATTACAAACGGAGAAGGCAATTTGAGATTTAAACAATACACAGAAGGAGTGGGATAATGTCAAACAAAGAAGTCTATTCGAGATTTAAACAATACAGAGATGGAGTAAGAGTATCACAAACGAAGAACACTACTTGAGAATTAATCAACGCACATATGGATTGGGATAAACAACAAGTATAAAATTCTACTCGGGAGTTAAATAAAACAATAATGGGAGAGAGATAATTACAAACGAAGAAGTCAATTTGATATTTAAACAACACACAAGCGGAGTAATAAAATAACGAACAAAGAACTCTACTTGAGAGTTAAACAAAACACAAAAGGTGTTGAATAAACAACAAACGAACAACTCTAATTGAGAGATAAAAACAACAAACTTTGGAGACGGATGAACAACAAACGAATAACTTTACTCGAGAGTTAAACAACACACTAAAGGAGTGGGATAATGTCAAACAAAGAAGTCTATTCGAGATTTAAACAATACACAGAAGGAGTAAGAGTATCACAAACGAAGAACACTACTTAAGAGTTGAAGAACACACATAAGGAGTGGGATAAACAACAATGTAAAATTCTACTCGAGAGTTAAACAACACAATAAAGGAGTGGGATAATTACAAACGGAGAAGGCAATTTGAGATTTAAACAATACACAGAAGGAGTGGGATAATGTCAAACAAAGAAGTCTATTCGAGATTTAAACAATACACAGAAGGAGTAAGAGTATCACAAACGAAGAACACTACTTGAGAATTAATCAACGCACATATGGATTGGGATAAACAACAAGTATAAAATTCTACTCGGGAGTTAAATAAAACAATAATGGGAGAGAGATAATTACAAACGAAGAAGTCAATTTGAGATTTAAACAACACACAAGCGGAGTAATAAAATAACGAACGAAGAACTCTACTTGAGAGTTAAACAAAACACAAAAGGTGTTGAATAAAAAACAAACGAACAACTCTAATTGAGAGATAAAAACAACAAACTTTGGAGACGGATGAACAACAAACGAATAACTCTACTCGAGAGATAAACAACACACTAAAGGAGTGGGATAATGTCAAACAAAGAAGTCTATTCGAGATTTAAACAATACACAACAACACACTAAAGGAGTGGGATAATGTCAAACAAAGATGTCTATTCGAGATTTAAACAATACACAGAAGGAGTAAGAGTATCACAAACGAAGAACACTACTTAAGAGTTGAAGAACACACATAAGGAGTGGGATAAACAACAATGTAAAATTCTACTCGAGAGTTAAACAACACAATAAAGGAGTGGGATAATTACAAACGGAGAAGGCAATTTGAGATTTAAACAATACACAGAAGGAGTGGGATAATGTCAAACAAAGAAGTCTATTCGAGATTTAAACAATACAGAGATGGAGTAAGAGTATCACAAACGAAGAACACTACTTGAGAATTAATCAACGCACATATGGATTGGGATAAACAACAAGTATAAAATTCTACTCGGGAGTTAAATAAAACAATAATGGGAGAGAGATAATTACAAACGAAGAAGTCAATTTGAGATTTAAACAACACACAAGCGGAGTAATAAAATAATGAACAAAGAACTCTACTTGAGAGTTAAACAAAACACAAAAGGTGTTGAATAAACAACAAACGAACAACTCTAATTGAGAGATAAAAACAACAAACTTTGGAGACGGATGAACAACAAACGAATAACTTTACTCGAGAGTTAAACAACACACTAAAGGAGTGGGATAATGTCAAACAAAGAAGTCTATTCGAGATTTAAACAATACACAACAACACACTAAAGGAGTGGGATAATGTCAAACAAAGATGTCTATTCGAGATTTAACCAATACACAGAAGGAGTAAGAGTATCACAAACGAAGAACACACATAAGGAGTGGGATAAACAACAATGTAAAATTCTACTCGAGAGTTAAACAACACAATAAAGGAATGGGATAATTACGAACGGAGAAGGCAATTTGAGATTTAAACAATACACAGAAGGAGTGGGATAGTGTCAAACAAAGAAGTCTATTCGAGATTTATACAATACACAGAAGGAGTAAGAGTATCACAAACGAAGAACACTACTTGAGAATTAATCAACGCACATATGGATTGGGATAAACAACAAGTATAAAGTTCTACTCGGGAGTTAAATGAAACAATAATGGGAGACAGATAATTACAAACGAAGAAGTCAATTTGAGATTTAAACAACACACAAGCGGAGTAATAAAATAACGAACGAAGAACTCTACTTGAGAGTTAAACAAAACACAAAAGGTGTTGAATAAACAACAAACGAACAACTCTAATTGAGAGATAAAAACAACAAACTTTGGAGACGGATGAACAACAAACGAATAACTCTACTCGAGAGTTAAACAACACACTAAAGGAGTGGGATAATGTCAAACAAAGAAGTCTATTCGAGATTTAAACAATACACAACAACACACTAAAGGAGTGGGATAATGTCAAACAAAGAAGTCTATTCGAGATTTAAACAATACACAGAAGGAGTAAGAAACTCACTTAAGAGTTGAAGAACACACATAAGGAGTGGGATAAACAACAATGTAAAATTCTACTCGAGAGTTAAACAACACAATAAAGGAGTGGGATAATTACAAACGGAGTAGGCAATTTGAGATTTAAACAATACATAGAAGGAGTGGGATAATGTCAAACAAAGAAGTCTATTCGAGATTTAAACAATACAGAGATGGAGTAAGAGTATCACAAACGAAGAACACTACTTGAGAATTAATCAACGCACATACGGATTGCGATAAACAACAAGTATAAAATTCTACTCGGGAGTTAAATAAAACAATAATGGGAGAGTGATAATTACAAACGAAGAAGTCAATTTGAGATTTAAACAACACACAAGCGGAGTAATAAAATAACGAACGAAGAACTCTACTTGAGAGTTAAACAAAACACAAAAGGTGTTGAATAAACAACAAACGAACAACTCTAATTGAGAGATAAAAACAACACACTTTGGAGACGGATGAACAACAAACGAATAACTCTACTCGAGAGTTAAACAACACACTATAGGAGTGGGATAATGTCAAACAAAGAAGTCTATTCGAGATTTAAACAATACACAACAACACACTAAAGGAGTGGGATAATGTCAAACAAAGATGTCTATTCGAGATTTAAACAATACACAGAAGGAGTAAGAGTATCACAAACGAAGAACACTACTTAAGAGTTGAAGAACACACATAAGGAGTGGGATAAACAACAATGTAAAATTCTACTCGAGAGTTAAACAACACAATAAAGGAGTGGGATAATTACAAACGGAGAAGGCAATTTGAGATTTAAACAATACACAGAATGAGTGGGATAATGTCAAACAAAGAAGTCTATTCGAGATTTAAACAATACAGAGATGGAGTAAGAGTATCACAAACGAAGAACACTACTTGAGAATTAATCAACGCACATATGGATTGGGATAAACAACAAGTATAAAATTCTACTCGGGAGTTAAATAAAACAATAATGGGAGAGTGATAATTACAAACGAAGAAGTCAATTTGAGATTTAAACAACACACAAGCGGAGTAATAAAATAACGAACGAAGAACTCTACTTGAGAGTTAAACAAAACACAAAAGGTGTTGAATAAAAAACAAACGAACAACTCTAATTGAGAGATAAAAACAACACACTTTGGAGACGGATGAACAACAAACGAATAACTCTACTCGAGAGTTAAACTACACACTAAAGGAGTGGGATAATGTCAAACAAAGAAGTCTATTCGAGATTTAAACAATACACAACAACACACTAAAGGAGTGGGATAATGTCAAACAAAGATGTCTATTCGAGATTTAAACAATACACAGAAGGAGTAAGAGTATCACAAACGAAGAACACTACTTGAGAATTAATCAACGCACATATGGATTGGGATAAACAACAAGTATAAAGTTCTACTCGGGAGTTAAATGAAACAATAATGGGAGACAGATAATTACAAACGAAGAAGTCAATTTGAGATTTAAACAACACACAAGCGGAGTAATAAAATAACGAACGAAGAACTCTACTTGAGAGTTAAACAAAACACAAAAGGTGTTGAATAAACAACAAACGAACAACTCTAATTGAGAGATAAAAACAACACACTTTGGAGACGGATGAACAACAAACGAATAACTCTACTCGAGAGTTAAACAACACACTATAGGAGTGGGATAATGTCAAACAAAGAAGTCTATTCGAGATTTAAACAATACACAACAACACACTAAAGGAGTGGGATAATGTCAAACAAAGATGTCTATTCGAGATTTAAACAATACACAGAAGGAGTAAGAGTATCACAAACGAAGAACACTACTTAAGAGTTGAAGAACACACATAAGGAGTGGGATAAACAACAATGTAAAATTCTACTCGAGAGTTAAACAACACAATAAAGGAGTGGGATAATTACAAACGGAGAAGGCAATTTGAGATTTAAACAATACACAGAATGAGTGGGATAATGTCAAACAAAGAAGTCTATTCGAGATTTAAACAATACAGAGATGGAGTAAGAGTATCACAAACGAAGAACACTACTTGAGAATTAATCAACGCACATATGGATTGCGATAAACAACAAGTATAAAATTCTACTCGGGAGTTAAATAAAACAATAATGGGAGAGTGATAATTACAAACGAAGAAGTCAATTTGAGATTTAAACAACACACAAGCGGAGTAATAAAATAACAAACGAAGAACTCTACTTGAGAGTTAAACAAAACACAAAAGGTGTTGAATAAAAAACAAACGAACAACTCTAATTGAGAGATAAACACAACACACTTTGGAGACGGATGAACAACAAACGAATAACTCTACTCGAGAGTTAAACAACACACTATAGGAGTGGGATAATGTCAAACAAAGAAGTCTATTCGAGATTTAAACAATACACAACAACACACTAAAGGAGTGGGATAATGTCAAACAAAGATGTCTATTCGAGATTTAAACAATACACAGAAGGAGTAAGAGTATCACAAACGAAGAACACTACTTGAGAATTAATCAACGCACATATGGATTGGGATAAACAACAAGTATAAAGTTCTACTCGGGAGTTAAATGAAACAATAATGGGAGACAGATAATTACAAACGAAGAAGTCAATTTGAGATTTAAACAACACACAAGCGGAGTAATAAAATAACGAACGAAGAACTCTACTTGAGAGTTAAACAAAACACAAAAGGTGTTGAATAAACAACAAACGAACAACTCTAATTGAGAGATAAAAACAACACACTTTGGAGACGGATGAACAACAAACGAATAACTCTACTCGAGAGTTAAACAACACACTATAGGAGTGGGATAATGTCAAACAAAGAAGTCTATTCGAGATTTAAACAATACACAACAACACACTAAAGGAGTGGGATAATGTCAAACAAAGATGTCTATTCGAGATTTAAACAATACACAGAAGGAGTAAGAGTATCACAAACGAAGAACACTACTTAAGAGTTGAAGAACACACATAAGGAGTGGGATAAACAACAATGTAAAATTCTACTCGAGAGTTAAACAACACAATAAAGGAGTGGGATAATTACAAACGGAGAAGGCAATTTGAGATTTAAACAATACACAGAATGAGTGGGATAATGTCAAACAAAGAAGTCTATTCGAGATTTAAACAATACAAAGATGGAGTAAGAGTATCACAAACGAAGAACACTACTTGAGAATTAATCAACGCACATATGGATTGGGATAAACAACAAGTATAAAATTCTACTCGGGAGTTAAATAAAACAATAATGGTAGAGTGATAATTACAAACGAAGAAGTCAATTTGAGATTTAAACAACACACAAGCGGAGTAATAAAATAACGAACGAAGAACTCTACTTGAGAGTTAAACAAAACACAAAAGGTGTTGAATAAACAACAAACGAACAACTCTAATTGAGAGATAAAAACAACAAACTTTGGAGACGGATGAACAACAAACGAATAACTCTACTCGAGGGATAAACAACACACTAAAGGAGTGGGATAATGTCAAACAAAGAAGTCTATTCGAAATTTAAACAATACACAACAACACACTAAAGGAGTGGGATGATGTCAAACAAAGATGTCTATTCGAGATTTAAACAATACACAGAAGGAGTAAGAGTATCACAAACGACGAACACTACTTAAGAGTTGAAGAACACACATAAGGAGTGGGATAAACAACAATGTAAAATTCTACTCGAGAGTTAAACAACACAATAAAGGAGTGGGATAATTACAAACGGAGAAGGCAATTTGAGAATTAAACAATACACAGAAGGAGTGGGATAATGTCAAACAACGAAGTCTATTCGAGATTTAAACAATACAGAGAAGGAGTAAGAGTATCAAAAACGAAGAACACTACTTGAGAATTAATCAACGCACATATGGATTGGGATAAACAACAAGTATAAAATTCTACTCGGGAGTTCAATAAAACAATAATGGGAGAGAGATAATTACAAACGAAGAAGTCAATTTGAGATTTAAACAACACACAAGCGGAGTAATAAAATAACGAACAAAGAACTCTACTTGAGAGTTAAACAAAACACAAAAGGTGTTGAATAAACAACAAACGAACAACTCTAATTGAGAGATAAAAACAACAAACTTTGGAGACGGATGAACAACAAACGAATAACTTTACTCGAGAGTTAAACAACACACTAAAGGAGTGGGATAATGTCAAACAAAGAAGACTATTCGAGATTTAAACAATACACAACAACACACTAAAGGAGTGGAATAATGTCAAACAAAGATGTCTATTCGAGATTTAACCAATACACAGAAGGAGTAAGAGTATCACAAACGAAGAACACACAGATTGGAATATTAATGTCTTTGGCGAGCTTAATTCTCGTCTTCTTGCTGCTCGTAATAAGCTGGAGTTGGTTCAGCAGCAATTATCCCTCCATGGTCCGATAAATGATATTCCTCGCAAGGAACTTGAGGCGATCGCGGACTACAATGGTATTCTGAATCAAGAGGCAACTTTTTTGCGTCAAAAGAACCGGGCTGCGTGGTTAAAAGACGGTGATAGAAATTCTGGTTTTTTCCATCGTTCTCTAAAGATTCGCAAAGGTATTCTCGGTATTTCCTCTTTGATAATTAATGGCTCTATCAATCATGATGCAATTCGGATCCGGAATCATATGATTTCTTATTATGAGAATCTGTTCTCACAAACTCAGCCCACAGTTGTCTCGTTCGATGAACTAGATGAGCTTATCCATTGTTCGATTACGGATGAACAAAATCAATTGCTAATCGATATTCCTTCCGAGGATGACATCCGTCATGTTGTTTTCAGTATGTCACCTGATAGTGCTCCTGGACCGGATGGTTTCGGGGGAAGTTTCTATCAATCTATGTGGCACATTATTGGTGCGGAGGTGTCTTTGGCGATTCGGGCGTTCTTCCTTCATGGTCATTTCGGCGAGAATGAACTCTAGTTTTGTCACTCTTATTCCGAAAATCAGAGATGCGTTGCGTATTGAAGATTTCCGCCCTATTGTTCTTGGTAATTTTCTTTATAAGATTATTGCTAAGATTTTAGCTGATCGTTTGGGTCCGATTTTATCGGGGTTGCTCTCCTTTCATCAATTTGGTTTTATTCCGGGGAGACGCATACATGATTGTATTGCCTTAGCCTCTGAAGGAGTTAATAGTCTTGGTCTTCACTGTAGTAAGGGTAATCTGGTGTTGAAGGTTGACATCCGGAAAGCCTTTGATACTCTAAATTGGGACTTTCTTTTGGCGGTTCTCACAAAATATGGTTTCTCTTCTACCTTTGTTGGTTGGATTAATCATATTCTTCACCGCAAAAGCTCGGTTACGATTAATGGGGCTCCGGAAGGGTACTTTGGCTGTTCTCAGGGAGTTCGTCAAGGGGATCCTCTTTCCCCTCTTCTCTTTTGCATCGCCGAGGAAGTTCTTAGCAAGCTTCTCTCGAAGGCTGCCAATTCAGGGGAGCTCACTCCTTTATTCATTGGACAATCTCTTACTTTTCCTTCTCACCTTCTTTATGCGGATGATGTGATTATTTTTTGCAGGGCTACTACTGCGAATTGTCGGACTATTCTTAGGATCCTGGAAAAATATGCTGCTTGGTCGGGACAACACTTCAATCCTCAGAAGTCCAGGGCTTATCTTAGTACTTTTCTCACCCGAGTCAGGAAGAACCACTTGTGCAGAATCATGGATATTATCGAGGGTCACCTTCCTTTCACGTATTTGGGAGTTCCACTTTTCCGTGGGGCACCTCGGACTTGTCATTTACAATCCCTTGCGGACTCGATTCTAGAAAAGTTTAGTAAATGGAAGGGCACTTCTCTCTCTATGGCCGGTCGTTTATGTCTTGTTCAATCAGTGATCCAGGATCTTTTGTACACTCTATGATGGTTTATCGTTGGCCTTTGACTCTTCTTAAGCGTATGGATCGGCATTCGTAATTTAAATCCAAGCGGGATACTCTGAAGAGCATCGACTTCTATCTCTTGGAAGCGTTGTTGTGCTCCAAAGTCCGAGGTGGTCTTGGTATTCGTTCTCGGTTCTTTGCTAATAAGGCGTATCTTTCTCGTCTTGCTTGGGATATTTAAATGAAGGTTCCATATCTAGATATCTTTCGCCAGCGTTTCTTTCGGCATGCTTCCTTACGCTCTTATGTTGCTTCCTCGATTTGGTTTGGATTTAAGGATTGTTTCCCCACACTTCAATCCAAGTCTAGATGGTTAGCGTGTCAAGGCTCACGTTACGGCTTGATGATTGGCTACTCTGATGTGCAGATGTAATTGGTATTCCTATTCATCTTGGCATCACTTGAGTTCCCTATTTACGAGTATTGGACTCGGTTGGTTGGTTTCTTTTGGATGGGTTCCGATGGCTTTTCCGAGATGTTACTCGCGACATTCTCTCCTATCATCCGGCTCCATCTGGTTACGATATCAGATCAATTTGAATCTCTAGACGTTCGATTTCTACCAAGCAAACTATCACTCTTCTTGCCGCGTTTTCCTTAAGATTGACCGGGGATCTTGGATATGGGCTCCTTTATCCCACCCGTCGTTCTATCACGTTTGGAAGGCTATTTATGGTGTTCTTCCAACTATTGAGAACCGCGGCTCTGGTTTTGTTGGTCCTTGATTGTGTATTTTTGCTATCTCGCTATGGATTGCCAAGACCATTTATTGGTCTCTTGTCCGCTTCTCGGACTATCCGCATACTCTATTTGATCTTTTCCGAGTTCCTTTCGAGATTGCTTTAGTTTTGGAGAGCTCATTATATGCCATGGGTCAACATTTTAGCTCTCGATTCTCTCTTTGTGGCGTCTTGCCTTTGTGACGGGCATTTGGGTGCTTTGATCGCAATCGTTGCTTATTTGATGGTGTTCTGTTTTCGGGCATTCTATTTTGCTTGATTTGGAGTCTTGTAGCGAGGCTAATTCCCACCCTCTTGGTTCTATGGCTAATAATCAAGTTGATTTACAAGTCCTTCATTCTTTTCGTATTCAAGGGTGCCGCCTAAGTCACGAGATATCATTGAGGTCCGATGGTATCCCCTCTCCGGGATGGATTAAATGCAACACGGATGGAAGTTCTCTTGCCGCCGGCTCCTCTACTACTACCGGGGTTTTAGAGATTCAAATGGTACCGTGATGGGTTGCTTTGTAAATCACCGGCACGCTTTATGCTTTTGAAGCCGAGTTACTTGCGGTTATGATTGGCATTGAATTGGCTCACACCTGTGGAATAAGATTTGGTTGAGATGATTCTACTTATGTAGTGAATTTGCTCTCAACTCGGTCCCATGGAAATTCCGGAACCGTTGGCTATTGACTCTCTCTCATATGCGTGACATGGATTTTCGGGTGTCTCATATTTTTCGTGAAGGCAACACGGTCGCTGATGCTCTCTCAAAGTTGGATCTGGAGGGTTTCTGGACTTCTCCTTTGGAGGTCATTCGACCTCACATACATAGGGACATGTACGGTTTACCTTATTATAGGTTTCCGCAACGCTAACGCCAGCACTCTTTTCCCACCATGGGTTTTTCCCATCGGGTTTTCCATGACCAGGTTATAACGAGGCCATGGTTGCAACCATGGATCACCTTGATCCCGGGTTATGTTATTTTTGTTTCTTTGTTTGTTTCACTTGTTTCGCGTTGTAACCCGCCTGTGGGTTCCATTGTAATCTCTACTTTTACGCTTTGTACTCTTTTACTTTTATCAATATATGCTCTATTTATGAAAAAAAAAAAAAAGGAGTGGGATAAACAACAATGTAAAATTCTACTCGAAAGTTAAACAACACAATAAAGGAATGGGATAATTACGAACGGAGAAGGCAATTTGAGATTTAAACAATACACAGAAGGAGTGGGATAGTGTCAAACAAAGAAGTCTATTCGAGATTTAAACAATACACAGAAGGAGTAAGAGTATCACAAACGAAGAACACTACTTGAGAATTAATCAACGCACATATGGATTGGGATAAACAACAAGTATAAAATTCTACTCGGGAGTTAAATAAAACAATAATGGGAGAGAGATAATTACAAACGAAGAAGTCAATTTGAGATTTAATCAACACACAAGCGGAGTAATAAAATAACGAACGAAGAACTCTACTTGAGAGTTAAACAAAACACAAAAGGTGTTGAATAAACAACAAACGAACAACTCTAATTGAGAGATAAAAACAACACACTTTGGAGACGGATGAACAACAAACGAATAACTCTACTCGAGAGTTAAACAACACACTATAGGAGTGGAATAATGTCAAACAAAGAAGTCTATTCGAGATTTAAACAATACACAACAACACACTAAAGGAGTGGGATAATGACAAACAAAGATGTCTATTCGAGATTTAAACAATACACAGAAGGAGTAAGAGTATCACAAACGAAGAACACTACTTAAGAGTTGAAGAACACACATAAGGAGTGGGATAAACAACAATGTAAAATTCTACTCGAGAGTTAAACAACACAATAAAGGAGTGGGATAATTACAAACGGAGAAGGCAATTTGAGATTTAAACAATACACAGAATGAGTGGGATAATGTCAAACAAAGAAGTCTATTCGAGATTTAAACAATACAGAGATGGAGTAAGAGTATCACAAACGAAGAACACTACTTGAGAATTAATCAACGCACATATGGATTGCGATAAACAACAAGTATAAAATTCTACTCGGGAGTTAAATAAAACAATAATGGGAGAGTGATAATTACAAACGAAGAAGTCAATTTGAGATTTAAACAACACACAAGCGGAGTAATAAAATAACGAACGAAGAACTCTACTTGAGAGTTAAACAAAACACAAAAGGTGTTGAATAAAAAACAAACGAACAACTCTAATTGAGAGATAAAAACAACACACTTTGGAGACGGATGAACAACAAACGAATAACTCTACTCGAGAGTTAAACAACACACTATAGGAGTGGGATAATGTCAAACAAAGAAGTCTATTCGAGATTTAAACAATACACAACAACACACTAAAGGAGTGGGATAATGTCAAACAAAGATGTCTATTCGAGATTTAAACAATACACAGAAGGAGTAAGAGTATCACAAACGAAGAACACTACTTAAGAGTTGAAGAACACACATAAGGAGTGGGATAAACAACAATGTAAAATTCTACTCGAGAGTTAAACAACACAATAAAGGAGTGGGATAATTACAAACGGAGAAGGCAATTTGAGATTTAAACAATACACAGAATGAGTGGGATAATGTCAAACAAAGAAGTCTATTCGAGATTTAAACAATACAGAGATGGAGTAAGAGTATCACAAACGAAGAACACTACTTGAGAATTAATCAACGCACATATGGATTGGGATAAACAACAAGTATAAAATTCTACTCGGGAGTTAAATAAAACAATAATGGGAGAGTGATAATTACAAACGAAGAAGTCAATTTGAGATTTAAACAACACACAAGCGGAGTAATAAAATAACGAACGAAGAACTGTACTTGAGAGTTAAACAAAACACAAAAGGTGTTGAATAAAAAACAAACGAACAACTCTAATTGAGAGATAAAAACAACAAACTTTGGAGACGGATGAACAACAAACGAATAACTCTACTCGAGGAATAAACAACACACTAAAGGAGTGGGATAATGTCAAACAAAGAAGTCTATTCGAGATTTAAACAATACACAACAACACACTAAAGAAGTGGGATGATGTCAAACAAAGATGTCTATTCGAGATTTAAACAATACACAGAAGGAGTAAGAGTATCACAAACGAAGAACACTACTTAAGAGTTGAAGAACACACATAAGGAGTGGGATAAACAACAATGTAAAATTCTACTCGAGAGTTAAACAACACAATAAAGGAGTGGGATAATTACAAACGGAGAAGGCAATTTGAGATTTAAACAATACACAGAAGGAATGGGATAATGTCAAACAAAGAAGTCTATTCGAGATTTAAACAATACAGAGATGAAGTAAGAGTATCACAAACGAAGAACACTACTTGAGAATTAATCAACGCACATATGGATTGGGATAAACAACAAGTATAAAATTCTACTCGGGAGTTAAATAAAACAATAATGGGAGAGAGATAATTACAAACGCAGAAATCAATTTGAGATTTAAACAACACACAAGCCGAGTAATAAAATAACGAACGAAGAACTCTACTTGAGATTTAAACAAAACACAAAAGCTGTTGAATAAACAACAAACGAACAACTCTAATTGAGAGATAAAAACAACAAACTTTGGAGACGGATGAACAACAAATGAATAACTTTACTCGAGAGTTAAACAACACACTAAAGGAGTGGGATAATGTCAAACAAAGAAGTCTATTCGAGATTTAAACAATACACAACAACACACTAAAGGAGTGGGATAATGTCAAACAAAGATGTCTATTCGAGATTTAAACAATACACAGAAGGAGTAAGAGTATCACAAACGAAGAACACTACTTAAGAGTTGAAGAACACACATAAGGAGTGGGATGAACAACAATGTAAAATTCTACTCGAGAGTTAAACAACACAATAAAGGAATGGGATAATTTCGAACGGAGAAGGCAATTTGAGATTTAAACAATACACAGAAGGAGTAATAAAATAACGAACAAAGAACTCTACTTGAGAGTTAAACAAAACACAAAAGGTGTTGAATAAACAACAAACGAACAACTCTAATTGAGAGATAAAAACAACAAACTTTGGAGACGGATGAACAACAAACGAATAACTTTACTCGAGAGTTAAACAACACACTAAAGGAGTGGGATAATGTTAAACAAAGAAGTCTATTCGAGATTTAAACAATACACAACAACACACTAAAGGAGTGGGATAATGACAAACAAAGATGTCTATTCGAGATTTAAACAATACACAGAAGGAGTAAGAGTATCACAAACGAAGAACACTACTTAAGAGTTGAAGAACACACATAAGGAGTGGGATAAACAACAATGTAAAATTCTACTCGAGAGTTAAACAACACAATAAAGGAGTGGGATAATTACAAACGGAGAAGGCAATTTGAGATTTAAACAATACACAGAATGAGTGGGATAATGTCAAACAAAGAAGTCTATTCGAGATTTAAACAATACAGAGATGGAGTAAGAGTATCACAAACGAAGAACACTACTTGAGAATTAATCAACGCACATATGGATTGCGACAAACAACAAGTATAAAATTCTACTCGGGAGTTAAATAAAACAATAATGGGAGAGTGATAATTACAAACGAAGAAGTCAATTTGAGATTTAAACAACACACAAGCGGAGTAATAAAATAACGAACGAAGAACTGTACTTGAGAGTTAAACAAAACACAAAAGGTGTTGAATAAAAAACAAACGAACAACTCTAATTGAGAGATAAAAACAAAAACTTTGGAGACGGATGAACAACAAACGAATAACTCTACTCGAGGAATAAACAACACACTAAAGGAGTGGGATAATGTCAAATAAAGAAGTCTATTCGAGATTTACACAATACACAACAACACACTAAAGAAGTGGGATGATGTCAAACAAAGATGTCTATTCGAGATTTAAACAATACACAGAAGGAGTAAGAGTATCACAAACGAAGAACACTACTTAAGAGTTGAAGAACACACATAAGGAGTGGGATAAACAACAATGTAAAATTCTACTCGAGAGTTAAACAACACAATAAAGGAGTGGGATAATTACAAACGGAGAAGGCAATTTGAGATTTAAACAATACACAGAAGGAATGGGATAATGTCAAACAAAGAAGTCTATTCGAGATTTAAACAATACAGCGATGGAGTAAGAGTATCACAAACGAAGAACACTACTTGAGAATTAATCAACGCACATATGGATTGGGATAAACAACAAGTATAAAATTCTACTCGGGAGTTAAATAAAACAATAATGGGAGAGAGATAATTACAAACGAAGAAGTCAATTTGAGATTTAAACAACACACAAGCGGAGTAATAAAATAACGAACGAAGAACTCTACTTGAGAGTTAAACAAAACACAAAAGGTGTTGAATAAAAAACAAACGAACAACTCTAATTGAGAGATAAAAACAACACACTTTGGAGACGGATGAACAACAAACGAATAACTCTACTCGAGAGTTAAACAACACACTATAGGAGTGGGATAATGTCAAACAAAGAAGTCTATTCGAGATTTAAACAATACACAACAACACACTAAAGGAGTGGGATAATGTCAAACAAAGATGTCTATTCGAGATTTAAACAATACACAGAAGGAGTAAGAGTATCACAAACGAAGAACACTACTTAAGAGTTGAAGAACAAACATAAGGAGTGGGATAAACAACAATGTAAAATTCTACTCGAGAGTTAAACAACACAATAAAGGAGTGGGATAATTACACACGGAGAAGGCAATTTGAGATTTAAACAATACACAGAATGAGTGGGATAATGTCAAACAAAGAAGTCTATTCGAGATTTAAACAATACAGAGATGGAGTAAGAGTATCACAAACGAAGAACACTACTTGAGAATTAATCAACGCACATATGGATTGGGATAAACAACAAGTATAAAATTCTACTCGGGAGTTAAATTAAACAATAATGGGAGAGAGATAATTACAAACGGAGAAATCAATTTGAGATTTAAACAACACACAAGCGGAGTAATAAAATAACGAACGAAGAACTCTACTTGAGAGTTAAACAAAACACAAAAGGTGTTGAATAAACTACAAACGAACAACTCTAATTGAGAGATAAAAACAACACACTTTGGAGACGGATGAACAACAAACGAATAACTGTACTCGAGAGTTAAACAACACACTAAAGGAGTGGGATAATGTCAAACAAAGAAGTCTATTCGAGATTTAAACAATACACAACAACACACTAAAGGAGTGGGATAATGTCAAACAAAGATGTCTATTCGAGATTTAAACAATACACAGAAGGAGTAAGAGTATCACAAACGAAGAACACTACTTAAGAGTTGAAGAACACACATAAGGAGTGGGATAAACAACAATGTAAAATTCTACTCGAGAGTTAAACAACACAATAAAGGAGTGGGATAATTACAAACGGAGAAGGCAATTTGAGATTTAAACAACACACAGGAGGAGTGGGATAATGTCAGACAAAGAAGTCTATTCGAGATTTAAACAATACAGAGAAGGAGTAAGAGTATCAAAAACGAAGAACACTACTTGAGAATTAATCAACACACATATGGATTGGGATAAAAAACATGTATAAAATTCTACACGGTAGTTAAACAAAACAATAATGGGAGAGTGATAATTACAAACGGAGAAATCAATTTGAGATTTAAACAACACACAAGCGGAGTAATAAAATAACGAACGAAGAACTCTACTTGAGAGTTAAACAAAACACAAAAGGTGTTGAATAAACTACAAACGAACAACTCTAATTGAGAGATAAAAACAACACACTTTGGAGACGGATGAACAACAAACGAATAACTTTACTCGAGAGTTAAACAACACACTAAAGGAGTGGGATAATGTCAAACAAAGAAGTCTATTCGAGATTTAAACAATACACAACAACACACTAAAGGAGTGGGATAATGTCAAACAAAGATGTCTATTCGAGATTTAAACAATACACAGAAGGAGTAAGAGTATCACAAACGAAGAACACTACTTAAGAGTTGAGAACTCACATAAGGAGTGGGATAAACAACAATGTAAAATTCTACTCGAGAGTTAAAGAACACAATAAAGGAGTGGGATAATTACAAACGGAGAAGGCAATTTGAGATTTAAACAACACAGGAGGAGTGGGATAATGTCAGACAAAGAAGTCTATTCGAGATTTAAACAATACAGAGAAGGAGTAAGAGTATCAAAAACGAAGAACACTACTTGAGAATTAATCAACACACATATGGATTGGGATAAAAAACATGTATAAAATTCTACACGGTAGTTAAACAAAACAATAATGGGAGAGTGATAATTACAAACGGAGAAATCAATTTGAGATTTAAACAACACACAAGCGGAGTAATAAAATAACGAACGAAGAACTCTACTTGAGAGTTAAACAAAACACAAAAGGTGTTGAATAAACTACAAACGAACAACTCTAATTGAGAGATAAAAACAACACACTTTGGAGACGGATGAACAACAAACGAATAACTGTACTCGAGAGTTAAACAACACACTAAAGGAGTGGGATAATGTCAAACAAAGAAGTCTATTCGAGATTTAAACAATACACAACAACACACTAAAGGAGTGGGATAATGTCAAACAAAGATGTCTATTCGAGATTTAAACAATACACAGAAGGAGTAAGAGTATCACAAACGAAGAACACTACTTAAGAGTTGAAGAACACACATAAGGAGTGGGATAAACAACAATGTAAAATTCTACTCGAGAGTTAAACAACACAATAAAGGAGTGGGATAATTACAAACGGAGAAGGCAATTTGAGATTTAAACAACACACAGGAGGAGTGGGATAATGTCACACAAAGAAGTCTATTCGAGATTTAAGCAATACAGAGAAGGAGTAAGAGTATCAAAAACGAAGAACACTACTTGAGAATTAATCAACACACATATGGATTGGGATAAAAAAACATGTATAAAATTCTACACGGTAGTTAAATAAAACAATAATGGGAGAGTGATAATTACAAACGGAGAAATCAATTTGAGATTTAAACAACACACAAGCGGAGTAATAAAATAACGAACGAAGAACTCTACTTGAGAGTTAAACAAAACACAAAAGGTGTTGAATAAACTACAAACGAACAACTCTAATTGAGAGATAAAAACAACACACTTTGGAGACGGATGAACAACAAACGAATAACTGTACTCGAGAGTTAAACAATACACTAAGGAAGTGGGATAATGTCAAACAAAGAAGTCTATTCGAGATTTAAACAATACACAACAACACACTAAAGGAGTGGGATAATGTCAAACAAAGATGTCTATTCGAGATTTAAACAACACACAGAAGGAGTAAGAGTATCACAAACGAAGAACACTACTTAAGAGTTGAAGAACACACATAAGGAGTGGGATAAACAACAATGTAAAATTCTACTCGAGAGTTAAACAACACAATAAAGGAGTGGGATAATTACAAACGGAGAAGGCAATTTGAGATTTAAACAATACACAAAAGGAATGGGATAATGTCACACAAAGAAGTCTATTCGAGATTTAAACAATACAGAGAAGGAGTAAGAGTATTAAAAACGAAGAACACTACTTGAGAATTAATCAACACACATATGGATTGGGATAAAAAACATGTATGAAATTCTACACGGTAGTTAAATAAAACAATAATGGGAGAGTGATAATTACAAACGGAGAAATCAATTTGAGATTTAAACAACACACAAGCGGAGTAATAAAATAACGAACGAAGAACTCTACTTGAGAGTTAAACAAAACACAAAAGGTGTTGAATAAACTACAAACGAACAACTCTAATTGAGAGATAAAAACAACACACTTTGGAGACGGATGAACAACAAACGAATAACTTTACTCGAGAGTTAAACAACACACTAAAGGAGTGGGATAATGTCAAACAAAGAAGTCTATTCGAGATTTAAACAATACACAACAACACACTAAAGGAGTGGGATAATGTCAAACAAAGATGTCTATCCGAGATTTAAACAATACACAACAACACACTAAAGGAGTGGGATAATGTCAAACAAAGATGTCTATTCGAGATTTAAACAATACACAGAAGGAGTAAGAGTATCACAAACGAAGAACACTACTTAAGAGTTGAAGAACACACATAAGGAGTGGGATAAACAACAATGTAAAATTCTACTCGAGAGTTAAACAACACAATAAAGGAGTGGGATAATTACAAACGGAGAAGGCAATTTGAGATTTAAACAATACACAGAAGGAATGGGATAATGTCACACAAAGAAGTCTATTCGAGATTTAAACAATACAGAGAAGGAGTAAGAGTATTAAAAACGAAGAACACTACTTGAGAATTAATCAACACACATATGGATTGGGATAAAAAACATGTATAAAATTCTACACGGTAGTTAAATAAAACAATAATGGGAGAGTGATAATTACAAACGGAGAAATCAATTTGAGATTTAAACAACACACAAGCGGAGTAATAAAATAACGAACGAAGAACTCTACTTGAGAGTTAAACAAAACACAAAAGGTGTTGAATAAACTACAAACGAACAACTCTAATTGAGAGATAAAAACAACACACTTTGGAGACGGATGAACAACAAACGAATAACTTTACTCGAGAGTTAAACAACACACTAAAGGAGTGGGATAATGTCAAACAAAGAAGTCTATTCGAGATTTAAACAATACACAACAACACACTAAAGGAGTGGGATAATGTCAAACAAAGATGTCTATTCGAGATTTAAACAATACACAGAAGGAGTAAGAGTATCACAAACGAAGAAGACTACTTAAGAGTTGAAGAACACACATAAGGAGTGGGATAAACAACAATGTAAAATTCTACTCGAGAGTTAAACAACACAATAAAGGAGTGGGATAATTACAAACGGAGAAGGCAATTTGAGATTTAAACAATACACAGAAGGAATGGGATAATGTCAAACAAAGAAGTCTATTCGAGATTTAAACAATACACAGAAGGAGTAAGAGTATCACAAACGAAGAACACTACTTGAGAATTAATCAACGCACATATGGATTGGGATAAACAACAAGTATAAAATTCTACTCGGGAGTTAAATAAAACAATAATGGAAAAGAGATAATTACAAACGTAGAAGTCAATTTGAGATTTAAACAACACACAAGCGGAGTAATAAAATAACGAACGAAGAACTCTACTTGAGAGTTAAACAAAACACAAAAGGTGTTGAATAAACAACAAACGAACAACTCTAATTGAGAGATAAAAACAACAAACTTTGGAGACGGATGAACAACAAACGAATAACTTTACTCGAGAGTTAAACAACACACTAAAGGAGTGGGATAATGTCAAACAAAGAAGTCTATTCGAGATTTAAACAATACACAACAACACACTAAAGGAGTGGGATAATGTCAAACAAAGATGTCTATTCGAGATTTAAACAATACACAGAAGGAGTAAGAGTATCACAAACGAAGAACACTACTTAAGAGTTGAAGAACACACATAAGGAGTGAGATAAACAACAAATGTAAAATTCTGCTCGAGAGTTAAACAACACAATGAAGGAGTGGGATAGTTACAAACGGAGAAGGCAATTTGAGATTTAAACAACACACAGGAGGAGTGGGATAATGTCAAACAAAGAAGTCTATTCGAGATTTAAACAATACACAGAAGGAGTAAGAGTATCACAAACAAAGAACACTACTTGAGAATTAATCAACGCACATATGGATTGGGATAAACAACAAGTATAAAATTCTACTCGGGAGTTAAATAAAACAATAATGGGAGAAAGATAATTACAAACGGAGAACTCAATTTGAGATTTAAACAACACACAAGCGGAGAAATAAAATAACGAACGAAGAACTCTACTTGAGAGTTAAACAAAACACAAAAGGTGTTGAATAAACAACAAACGAACAACTCTAATTGAGAGATAAAAACAACAAACTTTGTGGACGGATGAACAACAAACGAATAACTCTACTCGAGAGTTAAACAACACACTATAGGAGTGGGATAATGTCAAACAAAGAAGTCTATTCGAGATTTAAACAATACACAACAACACACTAAAGGAGTGGGATAATGTCAAACAAATTCGAGATTTAAACAATACACAGAAGGAGTAAGAGTATCACAAACGAAGGACACTACTTAAGAGTCGAAGAACACACATAAGGAGTGGGATAAACAACAATGTAAAATTCTACTCGAGAGTTAAACAACACAATAAAGGACTGGGATAATTACAAACGGAGAAGGCAATTTGAGATTTAAACAACACACAGGAGGAGTGGGATAATGTCAGACAAAGAAGTCTATTCGAGATTTAAACAATACAGAGAAGGAGTAAGAGTATCAAAAACGAAGAACACTACTTGAGAATTAATCAACGCACATACGGATTGGGATAAACAACAAGTATAAAATTCTACTCGGGAGTTAAATAAAACAATAATGGGAAAGAGATAATTACAAACGCAGAAGTCAATTTGAGATTTAAACAACACACAAGCGGAGTAATAAAATAACGAACGAAGAACTCTACTTGAGAGTAAAACAAAACACAAAAGGTGTTGAATAAACAACAAACGAACAACTCTAATTGAGAGATAAAAACAACAAACTTTGGAGACGGATGAACAACAAACGAATAACTTTACTCGAGAGTTAAACAACACACTAAAGGAGTGGGATAATGTAAAACAAAGAAGTCTATTCGAGATTTAAACAATACACAACAACACACTAAAGGAGTGGGATAATGTCAAACAAAGATGTCTATTCGAGATTTAAACAATACACAGAAGGAGTAAGAGTATCACAAACGAAGAACACTACTTAAGAGTTGAAGAACACACATAAGGAGTGAGATAAACAACAAATGTAAAATTCTGCTCGAGAGTTAAACAACACAATGAAGGAGTGGGATAGTTACAAACGGAGAAGGCAATTTGAGATTTAAACAACACAGGAGGAGTGGGATAATGTCAAACAAAGAAGTCTATTCGAGATTTAAACAATACACAGAAGGAGTAAGAGTATCACAAACAAAGAACACTACTTGAGAATTAATCAACGCACATATGGATTGGGATAAACAACAAGTATAAAATTCTACTCGGGAGTTAAATAAAACAATAATGGGAGAGAGATAATTACAAACGGAGAACTCAATTTGAGATTTAAACAACACACAAGCGGAGTAATAAAATAACGAACGAAGAACTCTACTTGAGAGTTAAACAAAACACAAAAGGTGTTGAATAAACAACAAACGAACAACTCTAATTGAGAGATAAAAACAACAAACTTTGTGGACGGATGAACAACAAACGAATAACTCTACTCGAGAGTTAAACAACACACTATAGGAGTGGGATAATGTCAAACAAAGAAGTCTATTCGAGATTTAAACAATACACAACAACACACTAAAGGAGTGGGATAATGTCAAACAAAGATGTCTATTCGAGATTTAAACAATACACAGAAGGAGTAAGAGTATCACAAACGAAGAACACTACTTAAGAGTTGAAGAACACACATAAGGAGTGAGATAAACAACAAATGTAAAATTCTGCTCGAGAGTTAAACAACACAATGAAGGAGTGGGATAGTTACAAACGGAGAAGGCAATTTGAGATTTAAACAACACACAGGAGGAGTGGGATAATGTCAAACAAAGAAGTCTATTCGAGATTTAAACAATACACAGAAGGAGTAAGAGTATCACAAACGAAGAACACTACTTGAGAATTAATCAACGCACATATGGATTGGGATAAACAACAAGTATAAAATTCTACTCGGGAGTTAAATAAAACAATAATGGGAGAGAGATAATTACAAACGGAGAAGTCAATTTGAGATTTAAACAACACACAAGCGGAGTAATAAAATAACGAACGAAGAACTCTACTTGAGAGTTAAACAAAACACAAAAGGTGTTGAATAAACAACAAACGAACAACTCTAATTGAGAGATAAAAACAACACACTTTGGAGACGGATGAACAACAAACGAATAACTTTACTCGAGAGTTAAACAACACACTAAAGGAGTGGGATAATGTAAAACAAAGAAGTCTATTCGAGATTTAAACAATACACAACAACACACTAAAGGAGTGGGATAATGTCAAACAAAGATGTCTATTCGAGATTTAAACAATACACAGAAGGAGTAAGAGTATCACAAACGAAGAACACTACTTAAGAGTTGAAGAACACACATAAGGAGTGAGATAAACAACAAATGTAAAATTCTGCTCGAGAGTTAAACAACACAATGAAGGAGTGGGATAGTTACAAACGGAGAAGGCAATTTGAGATTTAAACAACACACAGGAGGAGTGGGATAATGTCAAACAAAGAAGTCTATTCGAGATTTAAACAATACACAGAAGGAGTAAGAGTATCACAAACAAAGAACATACTTGAGAATTAATCAACGCACATATGGATTGGGATAAACAACAAATATAAAATTCTACTCGGGAGTTAAATAAAACAATAATGGGAGAGAGATAATTACAAACGGAGAACTCAATTTGAGATTTAAACAACACACAAGCGGAGTAATAAAATAACGAACGAAGAACTCTACTTGAGAGTTAAACAAAACACAAAAGGTGTTGAATAAACAACAAACGAACAACTCTAATTGAGAGATAAAAACAACAAACTTTGTGGACGGATGAACAACAAACGAATAACTCTACTCGAGAGTTAAACAACACACTATAGGAGTGGGATAATGTCAAACAAAGAAGTCTATTCGAGATTTAAACAATACACAACAACACACTAAAGGAGTGGGATAATGTCAAACAAATTCGAGATTTAAACAATACACAGAAGGAGTAAGAGTATCACAAACGAAGAACACTACTTAAGAGTCGAAGAACACACATAAGGAGTGGGATAAACAACAATGTAAAATTCTACTCGAGAGTTAAACAACACAATAAAGGACTGGGATAATTACAAACGGAGAAGGCAATTTGAGATTTAAACAACACACAGGAGGAGTGGGATAATGTCAGACAAAGAAGTCTATTCGAGATTTAAACAATACAGAGAAGGAGTAAGAGTATCAAAAACGAAGAACACTACTTGAGAATTAATCAACACACATATGGATTGGGATAAAAAACATGTATAAAATTCTACACGGTAGTTAAATAAAACAATAATGGGAGAGTGATAATTACAAACGGAGAAATCAATTTGAGATTTAAACAACACACAAGCGGAGTAATAAAATAACGAACGAAGAACTCTACTTGAGAGTTAAACAAAACACAAAAGGTGTTGAATAAACTACAAACGAACAACTCTAATTGAAAGATAAAAACAACACACTTTTGAGACGGATGAACAACAAACGAATAACTCTATTCGAGAGTTAAACAACACACTAAAGGAGTGGGATAATGTCAAACGAAGAAGTCTATTCGAGATTTAAACAATACACAAAAGGAGTATGAGTATCACAAACGAAGAACACTACTTAAGAGTTGGAGAACACACATAAGGAGTGGGATAAACAACAATGTAAAATTCTACTCGAGAGTTAAACAACACAATAAAGGAGTGGGATAATTACAAACGGAGAAGGCAATTTGAGATTTAAACAATACACAGAAGGAGTGGGATAATGTCAAACAAAGAAGCCTATTCGAGATTTAAACAATACAGAGGAGTAAGAGTATCACAAACGAAGAACACTACTTGAGAATTAATCAACGCACATATGGATTGGGATAAACAACAAGTATAAAATTCTACTCGGGAGTTAAATAAAACAATAATGGGAGAGAGATAATTACAAACGGAGAAGTCAATTTGAGATTTAAACAACACACAAGCGGAGTAATAAAATAACGAACGAAGAACTCTACTAGAGAGTTAAACAAAACACAAAAGGTGTTGAATAAACAACAAACGAACAACTCTAATTGAGAGATAAAAACAACACACTTTGGGGACGGATGAACAACAAACGAATAACTCTACTCGAGAGTTAAACAACACACTATAGGAGTGGGATAATGTCAAACAAAGAAGTCTATTCGAGATTTAAACAATACACAACAACACACTAAAGGAGTGGGATAATGTCAAACAAATTCGAGATTTAAACAATACACAGAAGGAGTAAGAGTATCACAAACGAAGAACACTACTTAAGAGTCGAAGAACACACATAAGGAGTGGGATAAACAACAATGTAAAATTCTATTCGAGAGTTAAACAACACAATAAAGGACAGGGATAGTTACAAACGGAGAAGGCAATTTGAGATTTAAACAACACACAGGAGGAGTGGGATAATGTCAGACAAAGAAGTCTATTCGAGATTTAAACAATACAGAGAAGGAGTAAGAGTATCAAAAACGAAGAACACTACTTGAGAATTAATCAACACACATATGGATTGGGATAAAAAACATGTATAAAATTCTACACGGTAGTTAAATCAAACAATAATGGGAGAGTGATAATTACAAACGGAGAAATCAATTTGAGATTTAAACAACACACAAGCGGAGTAATAAAATAACGAACGAAGAACTCTACTTGAGAGTTAAACAAAACACAAAAGGTGTTGAATAAACAACAAACGAACAACTCTAATTGAGAGATAAAAACAACACACTTTGGAGATGGATGAACAACAAACGAATAACTCCACTCGAGAGTTAAACAACACACTAAAGGAGTGGGATAATGTCAAACGAAGAAGTCTATTCGAGATTTAAACAATACACAAAAGGAGCATGAGTATCACAAACGAAGAACACTACTTAAGAGTTGGAGAACACACATAAGGAGTGGGATAAACAACAATGTAAAATTCTACTCGAGAGTTAAACAACACAATAAAGGAGTGGGATAATTACAAACGGAGAAGGCAATTTGAGATTTAAACAATACACAGAAGGAGTGGGATAATGTCAAACAAAGAATTCTATTCGAGATTTAAACAATACAGAGGAGTAAGAGTATCACAAACGAAGAACACTACTTGAGAATTAATCAACGCACATATGGATTGGGATAAACAATAATGGGAGAGAGATAATTACAAACGAAGAAGTCAATTTGTGATTTAAACAACACACAAGCGGAGTAATAAAATAACGAACGAAGAACTCTACTTGAGAGTTAAACAAAACACAAAAGGTGTTGAATAAACAACAAACGAACAACTCTAATTGAGAGATAAAAACAACACACTTTGGGGACGGATGAACAACAAACGAATAACTCTACTCGAGAGTTAAACAACACACTATAGGAGTGGGATAATGTCAAACAAAGAAGTCTATTCGAGATTTAAACAATACACAACAACACACTAAAGGAGTGGGATAATGTCAAACAAATTCGAGATTTAAACAATACACAGAAGGAGTAAGAGTATCACAAACGAAGAACACTACTTAAGAGTCGAAGAACACACATAAGGAGTGGGATAAACAACAATGTAAAATTCTACTCGAGAGTTAAACAACACAATAAAGGAGTGGGATAATTACAAACGGAGAAGGCAATTTGAGATTTAAACAACACACAGGAGGAGTGGGATAATGTCAGACAAAGAAGTCTATTCGAGATTTAAACAATACAGAGAAGGAGTAAGAGTATCAAAAACGAAGAACACTACTTGAGAATTAATCAACACATATGGATTGGGATAAAAAACATGTATAAAATTCTACACGGTAGTTAAATAAAACAATAATGGGAGAGATAATTACAAACGGAGAAATCAATTTGAGATTTAAACAACACACACAAGCGGAGTAATAAAATAACGAACGAAGAACTCTACTTGAGAGTTAAACAAAACACAAAAGGTGTTGAATAAACTACAAACGAACAACTCTAATTGAAAGATAAAAACAACACACTTTTGAGACGGATGAACAACAAACGAATAACTCTATTCGAGAGTTAAACAACACACTAAAGGAGTGGGATAATGTCAAACGAAGAAGTCTATTCGAGATTTAAACAATACACAAAAGGAGTATGAGTATCACAAACGAAGAACACTACTTAAGAGTTGGAGAACACATAAGGAGTGGGATAAACAACAATGTAAAATTCTACTCGAGAGTTAAACAACACAATAAAGGAGTGGGATAATTACAAACGGAGAAGGCAATTTGAGATTTAAACAATACATGAAGGTGGGATAATGTCAAACAAAGAAGCCTATTCGAGATTTAAACAATACAGAGGAGTAAGAGTATCACAAACGAAGAACACTACTTGAGAATTAATCAACGCACATATGGATTGGGATAAACAACAAGTATAAAATTCTACTCGGGAGTTAAATAAAACAATAATGGGAGAGAGATAATTACAAACGGAGAAGTCAATTTGAGATTTAAACAACACACAAGCGGAGTAATAAAATAACGAACGAAGAACTCTACTAGAGAGTTAAACAAAACACAAAAGGTGTTGAATAAACAACAAACGAACAACTCTAATTGAGAGATAAAAACAACACACTTTGGGGACGGATGAACAACAAACGAATAACTCTACTCGAGAGTTAAACAACACACTATAGGAGTGGGATAATGTCAAACAAAGAAGTCTATTCGAGATTTAAACAATACACAACAACACACTAAAGGAGTGGGATAATGTCAAACAAATTCGAGATTTAAACAATACACAGAAGGAGTAAGAGTATCACAAACGAAGAACACTACTTAAGAGTCGAAGAACACACATAAGGAGTGGGATAAACAACAATGTAAAATTCTACTCGAGAGTTAAACAACACAATAAAGGACAGGTATAGTTACAAACGGAGAAGGCAATTTGAGATTTAAACAACACACAGGAGGAGTGGGATAATGTCAGACAAAGAAGTCTATTCGAGATTTAAACAATACAGAGAAGGAGTAAGAGTATCAAAAACGAAGAACACTACTTGAGAATTAATCAACACACATATGGATTGGGATAAAAAACATGTATAAAATTCTACACGGTAGTTAAATCAAACAATAATGGGAGAGTGATAATTACAAACGGAGAAATCAATTTGAGATTTAAACAACACACAAGCGGAGTAATAAAATAACGAACGAAGAACTCTACTTGAGAGTTAAACAAAACACAAAAGGTGTTGAATAAACAACAAACGAACAACTCTAATTGAGAGATAAAAACAACACACTTTGGAGATGGATGAACAACAAACGAATAACTCCACTCGAGAGTTAAACAACACACTAAAGGAGTGGGATAATGTCAAACGAAGAAGTCTATTCGAGATTTAAACAATACACAAAAGGAGCATGAGTATCACAAACGAAGAACACTACTTAAGAGTTGGAGAACACACATAAGGAGTGGGATAAACAACAATGTAAAATTCTACTCGAGAGTTAAACAACACAATAAAGGAGTGGGCTAATTACAAACGGAGAAGGCAATTTGAGATTTAAACAATACACAGAAGGAGTGGGATAATGTCAAACAAAGAATTCTATTCGAGATTTAAACAATACAGAGGAGTAAGAGTATCACAAACGAAGAACACTACTTGAGAATTAATCAACGCACATATGGATTGGGATAAACAATAATGGGAGAGAGATAATTACAAACGAAGAAGTCAATTTGTGATTTAAACAACACACAAGCGGAGTAATAAAATAACGAACGAAGAACTCTACTTGAGAGTTAAACAAAACACAAAAGGTGTTGAATAAACAACAAACGAACAACTCTAATTGAGAGATAAAAACAACACACTTTGGGGACGGATGAACAACAAACGAATAACTCTACTCGAGAGTTAAACAACACACTATAGGAGTGGGATAATGTCAAACAAAGAAGTCTATTCGAGATTTAAACAATACACAACAACACACTAAAGGAGTGGGATAATGTCAAACAAATTCGAGATTTAAACAATACACAGAAGGAGTAAGAGTATCACAAACGAAGAACACTACTTAAGAGTCGAAGAACACACATAAGGAGTGGGATAAACAACAATGTAAAATTCTACTCGAGAGTTAAACAACACAATAAAGGACTGGGATAGTTACAAACGGAGAAGGCAATTTGAGATTTAAACAACACACAGGAGGAGTGGGATAATGTCAGACAAAGATGTCTATTCGAGATTTAAACAATACAGAGAAGGAGTAAGAGTATCAAAAACGAAGAACACTACTTGAGAATTAATCAACACACATATGGATTGGGATAAAAAACATGTATAAAATTCTACACGGTAGTTAAATCAAACAATAATGGGAGAGTGATAATTACAAACGGAGAAATCAATTTGAGATTTAAACAACACACAAGCGGAGTAATAAAATAACGAACGAAGAACTCTACTTGAGAGTTAAACAAAACACAAAAGGTGTTGAATAAACAACAAACGAACAACTCTAATTGAGAGATAAAAACAACACACTTTGGAGATGGATGAACAACAAACGAATAACTCCACTCGAGAGTTAAACAACACACTAAAGGAGTGGGATAATGTCAAACGAAGAAGTCTATTCGAGATTTAAACAATACACAAAAGGAGCATGAGTATCACAAACGAAGAACACTACTTAAGAGTTGGAGAACACACATAAGGAGTGGGATAAACAACAATGTAAAATTCTACTCGAGAGTTAAACAACACAATAAAGGAGTGGGATAATTACAAACGGAGAAGGCAATTTGAGATTTAAACAATACACAGAAGGAGTGGGATAATGTCAAACAAAGAATTCTATTCGAGATTTAAACAATACAGAGGAGTAAGAGTATCACAAACGAAGAACACTACTTGAGAATTAATCAACGCACATATGGATTGGGATAAACAATAATGGGAGAGACATAATTACAAACGAAGAAGTCAATTTGTGATTTAAACAACACACAAGCGGAGTAATAAAATAACGAACGAAGAACTCTACTTGAGAGTTAAACAAAACACAAAAGGTGTTGAATAAACAACAAACGAACAACTCTAATTGAGAGATAAAATCAACAAACTTTGGAGACGGATGAACAACAAACGAATAACTCTACTCGAGAGTTAAACAACACACTAAAGGAGTGGGATAATGTCAAACAAAGAAGTCTATTCGAGATTTAAACAATACACAACAACACACTAAAGGAGTGGGATAATGTCAAACAAAGATGTCTATTCGAGATTTAAACAATACACAGAAGGAGTAAGAGTATCACAAACGAAGAACACTACTTAAGAGTTGAAGAACACACATAAGGAGTGGGATAAACAACAATGTAAAATTCTACTCGAGAGTTAAACAACACAATAAAGGAGTGGGATAATTACAAACGGAGAAGGCAATTTGAGATTTAAACAACACACAGGAGGAGTGGGATAATGTCACACAAAGAAGTCTATTCGAGATTTAAACAATACAGAGAAGGAGTAAGAGTATCACAAACGAAGAACAATACTTGAGAATTAATCAACACACATATGGATTGGGATAAAAAACATGTATAAAATTCTACACGGTAGTTAAATAAAACAATAATGGGAGAGTGATAATTACAAACGGAGAAATCAATTTGAGATTTAAACAACACACAAGCGGAGTAATAAAATAACGAACGAAGAACTCTACTTGAGAGTTAAACAAAACACAAAAGGTGTTGAATAAACAACAAACGAACAACTCTAATTGAGATATAAAAACAACAACTTTGGAGACGGATGAACAACAAACGAATAACTCTATTCGAGAGTTAAACAACACACTAAAGGAGTGGGATAATGTCAAACGAAGAAGTCTATTCGAGATTTAAACAATACACAAAAGGAGTATGAGTATCACAAACGAAGAACACTACTTAAGAGTTGGAGAACACACATAAGGAGTGGGATAAACAACAAATGTAAAATTCTACTCGAGAGTTAAACAACACAATAAAGGAGTGGGATAATTACAAACGGAGAAGGTAATTTGAGATTTGAACAACAGACAGGAGGAGGGTAAAATAGATAAATTATACTCCAGGTTGTACCTTGTACAGTTTATATACTCAACATTGACACCGTATAAAATTTATACCTTAAATCAACCATCCGTTTAAACATTATACTCCGACCAATTTTGTCATCAGAAAATGGCGCGTGTTGTTCAAACGCCGGCACTGTTCACACGATAGATGGGCAAAATAGATAAATTATACTCTAGGTTACACCTGATATAGTTTATATACTCAACATTGCCACCTTGTAAAATTTACACCGTAAATCAACCACCCGTTTAAACATTATACTCCTGCCAGTTTTGTCATTAAAAAAATGGCGACACGTGTCGAGTTGTGGTTAAATCTGTAACATTTTATTTTTAAGAAATGTAAAATAATGTTTTGAACTGTATAAAAAATAGTACTCCCTCCATTTCAGAAAAAGTGTTACATTTTACTATTCTGCGGTCAACTATCTCCGCGTTTGACCACAATTTACTCTTAAACGATATTAATAAATAAATTATTAAAATTATATAATGAAAATTTAGTAATTAAATTTTTATTATATGATTTTATTAAATTGTTTACTATTATCGTTTATGAGTAATTTGTGGTCAAACTCAAGGACAGTTGACCGGTCAAAGTCAAAATGTAACACTTTCTCTGAAATGAAGGGAGTATTAAATTAATATATACTTCCACTAATCAAAAAATGAAAAAAAATATGGAAGCTTGACAAATTAAAAAAGAAAAAACAAAGATTAGAAAAAATGTTAGTTGTACATTCAATCAATTGACCGGACATGTGTGAGATGTACTGTTGGGATTAAATATCTCTCTTCAAAATTAGTATGAATTACCACGAATTAAAGTATGTGCTTTAGAAAAGAATATCTGAGATAGCTTCATCCGAGGAGCTTCTTCCGAGAGGCATCTTGAATTCAACCCGCTACAGTTTATAACGCTCAGAGAATCACATCCTGGGAAAGGGCGACTTTCCACCTGCATGTAGCTACGGTCCGAGGACCCAACACAAGGACTCTACGGTTGACACGTTGATGTCTTACTATCTAAGGCAGAGACCCCAACCAGGGACATCTAGGCTCACTTATCAAGGTGACCAGGTTACTTAGTTATATGCTTGCTTTCAATATTTACCTCCGAGGAACCCAAAGCATACTGCTCGGACCCCATCAGTTAAGTCTAAGACTGGTCGATCCAAGGCAGGCCAGTTTAACAGACTAACCCCCCTCTTAAATTAATTGTGCAGGATTCAAGGAACACTTTCCGAGGAGCCTGAACAGAAGACCAATCTTTCAGAGGAACTACTATTTTCTAGGTTTTCCATAGACTTATTTTTACTTTTTCAACATGTTTTTATCTTCATCATGTACGTTTAATTTGGGTGTATTACTAAACAAAGGAAAATAAATGTATAACTTCATAAAATGATGGAGCTTCCTGCCATGCTTTCCATAGAAGAAAATAATTAAAAAATTATAATAATTGAGGATTGAGGGCTAAAAGCAATTAAATTTGACGTTATAAGTTTTTAATATTTTTTTAAAATTTTTTTTAATTTTATATTTGATTAATATATTTTTTCATCTTTATTAAACCAAACTTTCATAGTTTTATAAATTTTTTATGGTGTTTTAAATTTATTTTTCCATGTTCTGATGACAAATTGGTCGGAGTATGATGTTTAAAGAGATGGTTGATTTAAAGTTTAAATTTTATACGGTGGCAATGTTGAGTATATAAACTATATATAATGTACAACCTGGAGTATAATTTATCTATTTTACCTCGAGATTAATTCAGCACGTGACACGTGTCTAGCGCGTAAATGGTGCCGGCTTTTGAACAACACGCGCTATTTTCTGATGACAAAATTGGTCGGAGTATAATGTTTAAACGGATGGTTGATTTAAGATATAAATTTTATACGGTGTCAATGTTGAGTATATAAACTGTACAAGGTACAACCTGGAGTTTAATTTATCCATTTTACCCCACAGGAGGAGTAATAAAAACAACACACTTTGGAGACGGATAAACAACAAACGAATAACTCTGCTCGAGAATTAAACAACACAATAAAGGAGTGGGATAATGTCAAACAAAGAAGTCTATTCGAGATTTAAACAATACACAGAAGGAGTAAGAGTATCACAAACGAAGAACACTACTCAAGAGTTAAAGAACATACATAAGGAGTGGGATAAACAACAAATGTAAAATTCTACTCGGGAGTTAAACAACACACTAAAGGAGTGGGATAATTACAAACGGAGAAGGCAATTTGAGATTTAAACAACACAGAGGAGGAGTGGGATAATGTCAAACAAAGAAGTCTATTAGAGATTTAAACAATACAGAGAAGGAGTAAGAGTATCACAAACGAAGAACACTACTTGTGAATTCATGAACACACATATGGATTGGGATAAACAACATGTATAAAATTCTACTCGGGAGTTAAATAAATCAATAATGGGAGAGAGATAATTATAAACGGAGAAGTCAATTTGAGATTTAAACAACACAGAAGCGGAGTAATAAAATAACGAACGAAGAACTCTACTTGAGAGTTAAACAAAACACAAAAGGTGTTGAATAAACTACAAACGAACAACTCTAATTGAGAGATAAAAACAACACACTTTGGAGACGGATGAACAACAAACGAATAACTCTACTCGAGAGTTAAACAACACACTAAAGGAGTGGGATAATGTCAAACGAAGAAGTCTATTCGAGATTTAAACAATACACAAAAGGAGTATGAGTATCACAAACGAAGAACACTACTTAAGAGTTGGAGAACACAAATAAGGAGTGGGATAAACAACAATGTAAATTCTACTCGAGAGTTAAACAACACAATAAAGGAGTGGGATAATTACAAACGGAGAAGGCAATTTGAGATTTAAACAATACACAGAAGGAGTGGGATAATGTCAAACAAAGAAGTCTATTCGAGATTTAAACAATACAGAGGAGTAAGAGTATCACAAACGAAGAACACTATTTGAGAATTAATCAACGCACATATGGATTGGGATAAACAATAATGGGAGAGAGATAATTACAAACGAAGAAGTCAATTTGAGATTTAAACAACACACAAGCGGAGTAATAAAATAACGAACGAAGAACTCTACTTGAGAGTTAAACAAAACACAAAAGGTGTTTAATAAACAACAAACGAACAACTCTAATTGAGAGATAAAATCAACAAACTTTGGAGACAGATGAACAACAAACGAATAACTCTACGCGAGAGTTAAACAACACACTAAAGGAGTGGGATAATGTCAAACAAAGAAGTCTATTCGAGATTTAAACAATACACAACAACACACTAAAGGAGTGGGATAATGTCAAACAAAGATGTCTATTCGAGATTTAAACAATACACAGAAGGAGTAAGAGTATCACAAACGAAGAACATTACTTAAGAGCTGAAGAACACACATAAGGAGTGGGATAAACAACAATGTAAAATTCTACTCGAGAGTTAAACAACACAATAAAGGAGTGGGATAATTACAAACGGAGAAGGCAATTTGAGATTTAAACAACACACAGGAGGAGTGGGATAATGTCAGACAAAGAAGTCTATTCGAGATTTAAACAATACAGAGAAGGAGTAAGAGTATCACAAACGAAGAACACTACTTGAGAATTAATCAACACATTTATGGATTGGGATAAAAAACATGTATAAAATTCTACACGGTAGTTAAATAAAACAATAATGGGAGAGTGATAATTACAAACGGAGAAATCAATTTGAGATTTAAACAACACACAAGCGGAGTAATAAAATAACGAACGAAGAACTCTATTTGAGAGTTAAACAAAACACAAAAGGTGTTGAATAAACAACAAACGAACAACTCTAATTGAGATATAAAAACAACACACTTTGGAGACGGATGAACAACAAACGAATAACTCTATTCGAGAGTTAAACAACACACTAAAGGAGTGGGATAATGTCAAACGAAGAAGTCTATTCGAGATTTAAACAATACACAAAAGGAGTATGAGTATCACAAACGAAGAACACTACTTAAGAGTTGGAGAACACACATAAGGAGTGGGATAAACAACAAATGTAAAATTCTACTCGAGAGTTAAACAGCACAATAAAGGAGTGGGATAATTACAAACGGAGAAGGTAATTTGAGATTTGAACAATGTATGTGAGGAGGGTAAAATAGATAAATTATACTCCAGGTTGTACCTTGTACAGTTTATATACTCAACATTGACACCGTATAGAATTTATACCTTAAATCAACCATCCGTTTAAACATTATACTCCGACCAATTTTGTCATCAGAAAATGGCGCGTGTTGTTCAAACGCCGGCACTGTTCACACGATAGATGGGCAAAATAGATAAATTATACTCTAGGTTACACCTGATATAGTTTATATACTCAACATTGCCACCTTGTAAAATTTACACCGTCAATCAACCACCCGTTTAAACATTATACTCCTGCCAGTTTTGTCATTAAAAAATGGCGACACGTGTCGAGGTGTGGTTAAATCTGTAACATTTTATTTTTAAGAAATGTAAAATAATGTTTTGAACTGTATAAAAAAATTGTACTCCCTCCATTTCAGAAAAAGTGTTACATTTTACTATTCTGCGGTCAACTATTTCCGCGTTTGACCACAATTTACTCTTAAACGATATTAATAAATAAATTATTAAAATTATATAATGAAAATTTAGTAATTAAATTTTTATTATATGATTTTATTAAATTGTTTACTATTATCGTTTATGAGTAATTTGTGGTCAAACTCAAGGATAGTTGACCGGTCAAAATCAAAATGTAACACTTTCTCTGAAATGAAGGGAGTATTAAATTAATATATACTTCCACTAATCAAAAAATGAAAAAAAATATGGAAGCTTGACAAATTAAAAAAGAAAAAACAAAGATTAGAAAAAATGTCAGTTGTACATTCAATCAATTGACCGGACATGTGTGAGATGTACTGTTGGGATTAAATATCTCTCTTCAAAATTAGTATGAATTACCACGAATTAAAGTATGTGCTTTAGAAAAGAATATCTGAGATAGCTTCATCCGAGGAGCTTCTTCCGAGAGGCATCTTGAATTCAACCCGCTACAGTTTATAACGCTCAGAGAATCACAACCTGGGAAAGGGCGACTTTCCACCTGCATGTAGTTACGGTCCGAGGACCCAACACAAGGACTCTACGGTTGACACGTTGATGTCTTACTATCTAGGGCAGAGACCCCAACCAGGGACATCTAGGCTCACTTATCAAGGTGACCAGGTTACTTAGTTATATGCTTGCTTTCAATTTTTACCTCTGAGGAACCCAAAGCATACTGCTCGGACCCCATCAGTTAAGTCTAAGACTGGTCGATCCAAGGCAGGCCAGTTTAACAGACTAACCCCCCTCTTAAATTAATTGTGCAGGATTCAAGGAACACTTTCCGAGGAGCCTGAACAGAAGACCAATCTTTCAGAGGAACTACTATTTTCTAGGTTTTCCATAGACTTTTTTTTTTTTCATAAATAGAGCATATATTAATAAAAGTAAAAGAGTACAAAGCGTAAAAGTAGAGATTACAATGGAACCCACAGGCGGGTTACAACGCGAAACAAGTGAAACAAACAAAGAAACAAAAATAACATAACCCGGGATCAAGGTGATCCATGGTTGCAAATCAAGGCCCTCGTTAAAACCTGGCCATGGAAAACCCATGGGAAAACCCATGGCTGGAAAAAGAGTGCTCGAAAGCGTGCTATGAAACCTATAATAAGGTAAACCGTACATGTCCTCGTATGTGAGGTCGAATGACATCCAAAGGAGAAGTCCGAAACCCTCCGATCCAACTTTGAGAGAGCATCACCGTGTTGCCTTCACGAAAAATATGAGACACCGAAAATCCATGTCACGCATATGAGAGAGAAATAATAGCCAACGGTTCCGAATTTCCATGGGACCGAGTTAGTACCATGAGAGCAAATTACATAAGTAGAATCTGCTCAACCAAATCTTATTCATACAGGTGTGAGCCAATTCAATGCCAATCATAACCGCAAGTAACTCTTCAAAAAGCATAAAGCGTGTGATTTACAAAGCAACCCATCACGGTACCATTTGAATCTCTAAAAACCCCACCAGAGAGGAGCCAGAGCAAGAGAACTTCCATCCGTGTTGCATTTAATCCATCCCGGAGAGGGGATACCATCGACCTCAATGATATCTCGTGACTTAAAGGCACCCTTGAATCTGAAAAGAATGAAGGATTTGTAAATCAACTTGATTATTAGCCATAGAACCAAGAGGGTGGAATTAGCCTCGCCACAAGACTCAAATCAAGCAAAATAGAATGCCCGGAAACAGAACACCATCAAATAAGCAACGATCACAAGCAATCAAAGCACCCAAATGCCCGTCACAAAGGCAAGACGCCACAAAGAGAGAATCTGAGAGCTAAAATGTTGACCCATGGCATATAACAGAAGCTCTCCAAAACTAAAGCAATCTCGAAAAGGAACCTGGAAAAGATCAAATAGAGTATGCCAGATAGTCCGAGTGAACGGACAAGAGACCAGTAAATGGTCTTGGCAATCCATAGCAGCATAGCAAAAAACACACACCGAAGGACCAACAAAACCAGAGCCCCGCAGTTTCTCAATAGTTGGAAGAACACCATAAATAGCCTTCCAAACTGTGATAGAACGACGGGGTGGGATAAAAGGAGCCCATATCCAAGATCCCCAGTCAATCTTAAGGAAACGCGGCCGCAAAGAGTGATAGGCTTGCTTGGTAGAAATCGAACCGTCTAGAGATTCAGTCCAGATACGAGTATCGTAACCAGATGGAGCGGATGATAGGAGAGAATGTCGCGAAAACATCCGGAAAAGCCATACGAACCCATCCAAAAGAAACCAACCAAATGAGTCCAATACTCGTAAATAGGGAACTCAAGTGATGTCAAGATGAATAGGAATACCAATTCTGCACATCAGAAGCCAAGCCAATCATCAAGCCGTAAACGTGGTGAGAGCCTTGACACGCTAACCATCTAGACTTAGATTGAAGTGTGGGGAAACAATCCTTAAATCCAAACCAAATCGAGGAAGCAACATAAGAGCGTAAGGAAGCATGCCGAAAGAAACGCTGGCGAAAGATATCTAGATATGGAACCTTCACAGCCCAAATATCCCAAGCAAGACGAGAAAGATACGCCTTATTAGCAGCAACCAGAGAACGAATACCAAGACCACCCTCAGACTTTGGAGCACAACAACGCTAAGAGATAGAAGTCGATGCTCTCTTGAGTATCCCGCTTTGGACGAAATTACGAATGCCAAGATCCATACGCTTAAGAAGAGTCAAAGGCCAACGATAAACCATCATAGAGTGTACAAAGATCCTCGGATCACGATTGAACAAGACATAAACGACCGCCATAGAGAGAAGTGCCTTCCATTTACTAAACTTTTCTAGAATCGAGTCCGCAGGATTGTAAATGACAAGTCCGAGGTGCCACGGAAAAGTGGAACTCCCAACACGTGAAAGGAAGGTGACCCTCGATAATATCCATGATTACGCACAAGTGGTTCTTCGACTCGGGTGAAAAAGTACTAAGATAAGCCTCGGACTTCGAGGATTGAAGTGTTGTCGACCAAGCAAAGATATTTTCCGTGATCCTAAGAATAGTCCGACAATTCGCAGAGTAGCCCCGCAAAAATAATCACATCATCCGCATAAAGAAGGTGAGAAGGAAAAGTAAGAGATTGTCCAATGAATAAAGGAGTGAGCTCCTGAATTGGCACCTTGAGAGAAGCTTGCTAAGAACTTCCTCCGCGATGCAAAAGAGAAGAGGGAAAGAGGATCCTTGACGAACTCCCCGAGAACAGCCAAAGTACCTTCCGAGCCCCATTAATCGTAACAGAGCTTTGCCGAGTGAAGAATATGATTAATCCAACCAACAAAGTTAGAAGAGAAACCATATTTTGTGAGAACCTCCAAAAGAAAGTCCCAATTTAGAGTATAAAAGGCTATCAGGATGTCAACCTTCAACACCAGATTACCCTTACTACAGTGAAGACCAAGACTATTAACTCCTTCAGAGGCTAAGGCAATACAATCATGTATGCGTCTCCCCGGAATAAAACCAAATTGATGAAAGGAGAGCAACCCCGATAAAATTGGACCCAAACGATCGGCTAAAATCTTAGCAATAATCTTATAAAGAAAATTACCAAGAACAATAGGGCGGAAATCTTCAATACGCAACGCATCTCTGATTTTCGGAATAAGAGTGACAAAACTAGACTTCATACCTGCCGGGAAATGACCATGAAGGAAGAACGCCCGAATCGCCAAAGACACCTCCGCACCAATAATGTGCCACATAGATTGATAGAAACTGCCCCCGAAACCATCCGGTCCAGGAGCACTATCAGGTGACATACTGAAAACAACATGACGGATGTCATCCTCGGAAGGAATATCGATTAGCAATTGATTTTGTTCATCCGTAACCGAACAATGGATAAGCTCATCTAGTTCATCGAACGAGACAACTGTAATGAAGTTTGAGAACAGATTCTCATAATAAGAAATCATATGATTCCGGATCCGAATTGCATCATGATTGATAGAGCCATCAATTATCAAAGAGGAAATACCGAGAATACCTTTTGCGAATCTTTAGAGAACGATGGAAAAACCGAATTTCTATCACCGCTTTTAACCACGCAGCCGGTTCTTTGACGCAAAAAGTTGCCTCTTGATTCGAATAGCATTGTAGTCCGCGACGCCTCAAGTTCCTTGCGAGGAACATCATTTATCGGACCATGGAGGGATAATTGTCAACAACCAACTTATTATTACGAAAAGAAGAAGACGAATTAAGCTCGCCAAAGACATTAATATTCCAATCTATGATAGCGGATTTCAGCCTCTTTAATTTCGGATAACCAAAGAAAAAGAGCCCATGGTAATAGGAGTTTTCAGAAAGCTTAATTAACTCCTCAAACGAATCGTGACTAAGCCACATTGCTTGGAATCAATGGTCGAGGACGAGATAGCGCTTGTTCATGCGACAGAAACAAAGAGGGTCTGTGATCCGAGCAAGTACGCAAGCCCACACGAACCATCATCGAGTCCCATAAATCCAAAAGGATTGTGAAGAAAGAGTTTATCAATACGTGTCTCTAGATAACCACTAGAGAAACGACGATTCACCAAGTAAAAAGCAACGTAACTAGGAATCGATAAGAACTCCCCATCATTGATAAATGAACGAAATCCATGGTTTCCATTTAACCGGAGGAGTACCATTCGATCGTTCATGTGCACCAATCACAAGATTGAAATCTCCCACCAAAAGCAAGTGTGTTTGGCAAAAGCAAGAATCACGCCATAAGTCTCGACGATACGGATATAATCGCATGGGCATGAATAAACGCTAATAGGAAGTCCCGTTGAAGCCAAGAAACTTTAATAACAAGAACTTGAGAAGAAGAGAAAATTATAGAAGAACCAGAAGAAGAGAGATCTTCCAAAACCCATAAGTTAGGAAGACTGTTAGGGCGCGTATTTTCACCAAGAAAGCGCATTCCCATCGCATTCCAATAAGAATCTGGTATGAAGGAGGAAGGAACCTTTGGTTCCGCAATAGCAAACCAACGAGGACGAGTAGAAACTACATGACCTTTGGTTCCGCAATAGCAAACCAACGAGGTTTTCCATAGACTTATTTTTACTTTTTCAACATGTTTTTATCTTCATCATGTACGTTTAATTTGGGTGTATTACTAAACAAAGGAAAATAAATGTATAACTTCATAAAATGATGGAGCTTCCTGCCATGCTTTCCATAGAAGAAAATAATTAAAAAATTATAATAATTGAGGATTGAGGGCTAAAAGCAATTAAATTTGACGTTATAAGTTTTTAATATTTTTTTTTAATTTTTAATTTTAATTTTTTTTTAATTTTATATTTGATTAATATATTTTTTCATCTTTATTAAATCAAACTTTCATAGTTTTATAAATTTTTTATGGTGTTTTAAATTTATTTTTCCATGTTCTGATGACAAATTGGCCGGAGTATGATGTTTAAAGAGATGGTTGATTTAAAGTTTAAATTTTATACGGTGGCAATGTTGAGTATATAAACTATATATAATGTACAACCTGGAGTATAATTTATCTATTTTACCTCGAGATTAGTTCTGCAAGTGACACGTGTCTAGCGCGTAAATGGTGCCGGCGTTTGAACAACACGCGCCATTTTCTGATGACAAAATTGGTCGGAGTATAATGTTTAAACGGATGGTTGATTTAAGGTATAAATTTTATACGGTGTCAATGTTGAGTATATAAACTGTACAAGGTACAACCTGGAGTTTAATTTATCCATTTTACCCCACAGGAGGAGTAATAAAAACAACACACTTTGGAGACGGATGAACAACAAACGAATAACTCTGCTCGAGAGTTAAACAACACAATAAAGGAGTGGGATAATGTCAAACAAAGAAGTCTATTCGAGATTTAAACAATACACAGGAGTAAGAGTATCACAAACGAAGAACACTACTGAAGAGTTAAAGAACATACATAAGGAGTGGGATAAACAACAAATGTAAAATACTACTCGAGAGTTAAGCAACACACTAAAGGAGTGGGATAATTACAAACGGAGAAGGCAATTTGAGATTTATACAACACACAGGAGGAGCGGGATAATGTCAAACAAAGAAGTCTATTCGAGATTTAAACAATACAGAGAAGGAGTAAGAGTATCACAAACGAAGAACACTACTTGAGAATTCATCAACACACATATGGATTGGGATAAACAACATGTATAAAAATCTACTCGGGAGTTAAATAAATCAATAATGGGAGAGTGATAATTACAAACGGAGAAGTCAATTTGAGATTTGAACAACACACAAGCGGAGTAATAAAATTACGAACGAAGAACTCTACTTGAGAGTTAAACAAAACACAAAAGGTGTTGAATAAACAACAAACGAACAAATCTACTTGAGAGATATAAACAACAAACTTTGGAGATGGAAGATAAACAAACGAATAACTCTACGCGAGAGTTAAACAACACACTAAAGGAGTGGGATAATGTCAAACAAAGAAGTTTATTCGAGATTTAAACAATACACAGAAGGAGTAAGAGTATCACAAACGAAGAACACTACTTAAGAGTTGGAGAACACACAAACAACAAATGTAAAATTAGAGTTAAACAACACAATAAAGAAACAAAGAAGTCTATTCGAGATTTAAAAATACATGTATGAGTAAGAGTATCACAAACGAAGAACACTACTTGAGAATTAATCAACGCACATATGGATTGGGATAAACAACAAGTATAAAATTCTACACGGGAGTTAAATAAAACAATAATGGGAGAGTGATAATTACAAACGGAGAAATCAACTTGAGATTTAAACAACACACAAGCGGAGTAATAAAATAACGAACGAAGAACTCTACTTGAGAGTCAAACAAAACACAAAAGGTGTTGAATAAACAACAAACGAACAAATCTACTTGAGAGATATAAACAACAAACTTTGGAGATGGAAGATAAACAAACGAATAACTCTACTCGAGAGTTAAACAACACACTAAAGGAGTGGGATAATGTCAAACAAAGAAGTTTATTCGAGATTTAAACAATACATAGAAGGACTAAGAGTATCACAAACGAAGAACACTACTTAAGAGTTGGAGAACACACAAAAGGAGTAGGATAAACAACAAATGTAAAATACTACTCGAGAGTTAAGCAACACACTAAAGGAGTGGGATAATTACAAACGGAGAAGGCAATTTGAGATTTATACAACACACAGGAGGAGCGGGATAATGTCAAACAAAGAAGTCTATTCGAGATTTAACAATACACAGAAGGAGTAATAGTATTACAAACCAAGAACACTACTTGAGAATTAATCAACACACATGTATTGGGATAAACAACATGTATTAAATTCTTCTCGGGAGTTAAATAAAACAATAATGGGAGACAGATAATTACAAACGGAGAAGTCAATTTGAGATTTAAACAACACACAAGCGGAGTAATAAAATAACGAACGAAGAACTCTACTTGAGAGTTAAACAAAACACAAAAGGTGTTGAATAAACAACAAACGAACAAATCTACTTGAGAGATATAAACAACAAACTTTGGAGATGGAAGATAAACAAATGAATAACTCTACTCGAGAGATAAACAACACACTACAGGAGTGGGATAATGTCAAACAAAGAAGTCTATTCGAGATTTAAACAATACATGTATGAGTAAGAGTATCACAAACGAAGAACACTACTTAAGAGTTGAAGAACACATAAGGAGTGGATAAACAACAAATGTAAAATTCTACCGAGAGTTAAACAACACAATAAAGGAGTGGGATAATTACAAACGGAGAAGGCAACTTGAGATTTAAACAACACATGAGGAGTGGATAATGAAAACAATGAAGTCTATTCGAGATTTAAAAAATACACTGAAGGAGTAAGAGTATCACAAACGAAGAACACTACTTGAGAATTAATCAACGCACATATGGATTGGGATAAACAACAAGTATAAAATTCTACTCGGGAGTTAAATAAAACAATAATGGGAGAGAGATAATTACAAACGGAGAAGTCAATTTGAGATTTAAACAACACTCAAGCGGAGTAATAAAATAACGAACGAAGAACTCTACTTGAGGGTTAAACAAAACACAAAAGGTGTTGAATAAACAACAAACGAACAAATCTACTTGAGAGATATAAACAACAAACTTTGGAGATGGAAGATAAACAAACGAATAACTCTGCTCGAGAGTTAAACAACACACTAAAGGAGTGGGATAATGTCAAACAAAGAAGTCTATTCGAGATTTAAACAATACACAGAAGGAGTAAGAGTATCACAAACGAAGAACACTACTTAAGAGTTGAAGAACACACATAAGGAGTGGGATAAACAACAAATGTAAAATTCTACTCGAGAGTTAAACAACACAATAAAGGAGTGGGATAATTACAAACGGAGAAGGCAATTTGAGATTTAAACAACACACAGGAGGAGTGGGATAATGTCAAACAAAGAAGTCTATTCGAGATTTAAACAATACACAGGAGTAAGAGTATCACAAACGAAGAACACTACTTGAGACTTAATCAACACACATATGGATTGGGATAAAAAACATGTATAAAATTCTACTCGGAAGTTAAATAAACCAATAATGGGAGTGAGATAATTACAAACGGAGAAGTCAATTTGAGATTTAAACAACACACAAGCGGAGTAATAAAATAACGAACGAAGAACTCTACTTGAGAGTTAAACAAAACACAAAAGGTGTTGAATAAACAACAAACGAACAAATCTACTTGAGAGATATAAACAACAAACTTTGGAGATGGAATATAAACTAATAACTCTACTCGAGAGTTAAACAACACACTAAAGGAGTGGGATAATGTCAAACAAAGAAGTCTATTCGAGATTTAAACAATACACAGAAGGAGTAAGAGTATCACAAACGAAGAACACTACTTAAGAGTTGAAGAACACACATAAGGAGTGGGATAAACAACAAATGTAAAATTCTACTCGAGAGTTAAACAACACAATAAAGGAGTGGGATAATTACAAACGGAGAAGGCAATTTGAGATTTAAACAACACACATGAGGAGTGGGATAATGTCAAACAAAGAAGTCTATTCGAGATTTAAAAAATACATAGGAGTAAGAGTATCACAAACGAAGAACACTACTTGAGAATTAATCAACACATATATGGATTGGGATAAACAACAAGTATAAAATTCTACTCGGAAGCTAAATAAAACAATAATGGGAGAGAGATAATTACAAACGGATAAGTCAATTTGAGATTTAAACAACACAGAAGCGGAGTAATAAAATAACGAACGAAGAACTCTACTTGAGAGTTAACCAAAACACAAAAGGTGTTGAATAAACAACAAACGAACAAATCTACTTGAGAGATATAAACAACAAACTTTGGAGATGGAATATAAACAAACGAATAACTCTACTCGAGAGTTAAACAACACACTAAAGGAGTGGGATAATGTCAAACAAAGAAGTCTATTCGAGATTTAAACAATACATGTATGAGTAAGAGTATCACAAACGAAGAACACTACTTAAGAGTTGAATAACACACATAAGGAGTGGGATAAACAACAAATGTAAAATTCTACTCGAGAGTTAAACAACACAATAAAGGAGTGGATAATTACAAACGGAGAACGCAACTTGAGATTTAAACAACAAACAGGAGGAGTGGGATAATGTCAAACAAAGAAGTCTATTCGAGATTTAAACAATACATGTATGAGTAAGAGTATCAGAAACGAAGAACACTACTTGAGAATTAATCAACACACATATGGATTGGGATAAACAATAAGTATAAAATTCTAGTCGGGAGTTAAATAAAACAATAATGGGAGAGAGATAATTCCATACGGAGAAGTCAATTTGAGATTTAAACAACACACAAGCGGAGTAATAAAATAACGAACGAAGAACTCTACTTGAGAGTTAAACAAAACACAAAAGGTGTTGAATAAACAACAAACGAACAAATCTACTTGAGAGATATAAACAACAAACTTTGGAGATGGAAGATAAACAAACGAATAACTCTACCGAGAGTTAAACAACACACTAAAGGAGTGGGATAATGTCAAACAAAGAAGTCTATTCGAGATTTAAACAATACACAGGAGTGAGAGTATCACAAACGAAGAACACTACTTAAGAGTTGAAGAACACACATAAGGAGTGGGATAAACAACAAATGTAAAATTCTACTCGAGAGTGAAACAACACAATAAAGGAGTGGGATAATTACAAATGGAGAAGGCAATTTGAGATTTAAACAACACACAGGAGGAGTGGGATAATGTCAAACAAAGAAGTCTATTCGAGATTTAAACAATACAGAGAAGGAGTAAGAGTATCACAAACCAAGAACACTACTTGAGAATTAAGCAACACACATGGATTGGGATAAACAACAAGTATAAAATTCTACCTGGAGTTAACAAAACAATAATGGGAGAGAGATAATTACAAACGGAGAAATCAATTAGAGATTTAAACAACACACATGCGGAGTAATAAAATAACGAACGAAGAACTCTACTTGAGAGTTAAACAAAACACAAAAGGTGTTGAATAAACAACAAACGAACAAATCTACTTGAGAGATATAAACAACAAACTTTGGAGATGGAAGATAAACAAACGAATAACTCTACTCGAGAGTTAAACGACACACTAAAGGAGTGGGATAATGTCAAACAAAGAAGTCTATTCGAGATTTAAACAATACACAGAAGGAGTAAGAGTATCACAAACGAAGAACACTACTTAAGAGTTGAATAACACACATAAGGAGTGGGATAAACAACAAATGTAAAATTCTACTCGAGAGTTAAACAACACAATAAAGGAGTGGATAATTACAAACGGAGAATGCAACTTGAGATTTAAACAACACACGGGAGGAATGGGATAATGTCAAACAAAGAAGTGTATTCGAGATTTAAACAATACATGTATGAGTAAGAGTATCACAAACGAAGAACACTACTTGAGAATTAATCAACGCACATATGGATTGGGATAAACAACAAGTATAAAATTCTACTCTGGAGTTAAATAAAACAATATTGGGAGAGAGATATTTACAAACGGAGAAGTCAATTTGAGATTTAAACAACACTCAAGCGGAGTAATAAAATAACGAACGAAGAACTCTACTTGAGAGTTAAACAAAACACAAAAGGTGTTGAATAAACAACAAACGAACAAATCTACTTGAGAGATATAAACAACAAACTTTGGAGATGGAAGATAAACAAACGAATAACTCTACTCGAGAGTTAAACAACACACTAAAGGAGTGCGATAATGTCAAACAAATAAGTCTATTCGAGATTTAAACAATACATAGGAGTAAGAGTATCACAAACGAAGAACACTACTTAAGAGTTGAAGAACACACATAAGGAGTGGGATAAACAACAAATGTAAAATTCTACTCGAGAGTTAAACAACACAATAAAGGAGTGGGATAATTACAAACGGAGAAGGCAACTTGAGATTTAAACAACACACAGGAGGAGTGGGATTATGTCAAACAAAGAAGTCTATTCGAGAATTCAAAAATACATGTATGAGTAAGAGTATCACAAACTAAGAACACTACTTGAGAATTAATCAACACATATGGATTGGGATAAACAACAAATATAAAATTCTACCGAGAGTTAAATAAAACAATAATGGGAGTGAGATAATTACAAACGGAGAAGTCAATTTGAGATTTAAACAACACACAAGCGGTGTAATAAAATAACTAACTAAGAACTTACTTGAGAGTTAAACAAAACACAAAAGGTGTTGAATAAACAACAAACGTAACAAATCTACTTGAGAGATATAAACAACAAACTTTGGAGATGGAAGATAAACAAACTAATAACTCTACTGGAGAGTTAACCAACACAATAAAGGAGTGGGATAATGTCAAACAAAGAAGTCTATTCGAGATTTAAACAATACACAAAAGGAGTAAGAGTATCACAAACGAAGAACACTACTTAAGAGTTGAAGAACACACATAAGGAATGGGATAAACAACAAATGTAAAATTCTACTCGAGAGTTAAACAACACAATAAAGGAGTTGGATAATTACAAACGAGAAGGCAACTTGAGATTTAAACAACACATGAGGAGTGGGATAATGTCAAACAAAGAAGTCTATTCGAGATTTAAACAATACATGTATGAGTAAGAGTATCACAAACGAAGAACACTACTTGAGAATTAATCAACGCACATATGGATTGGGATAAACAACAAGTATAAAATTCTACTCGGGAGTTAAATAAAACAATAATGGGAGAGAGATAATTACAAACGGAGAAGTCAATTTGAGATTTAAACAACACACAAGCGGAGTAATGAAATAACGAACGAAGAACTCTACTTGAGAGTTAAACAAAACACAAAAGGTGTTGAATAAACAACAAACGAACAAATCTACTTGAGAGATATAAACAACAAACTTTGGAGATGGAAGATAAACAAACGAATAACTCGAGAGTTAAACAACACACTAAAGGAGTGGGATAATGTCAAACAAAGAACTCTATTCGAGATTTAAACAATACACAGAAGGAGTAAGAGTATCACAAACAAAGAACACTACTTAAGAGTTGAAGAACACACATAAGGAATGGGATAAACAACAAATGTAAAATTCTACTCGAGAGTTAAACAACACAATAAAGGAGTGGGATAATTACAAACGGAGAAGGCAACTTGAGATTTAAACAACACATGTGAGGAGTGGATAATGTAAAACAAAGAAGTCTATTCGAGATTTAAAAAATACATGTATGAGTAAGAGTATCACAAACGAAGAACACTACTTGAGAATTAATCAACGCACATATGGATTGGGATAAACAACAAGTATAAAATTCTACTCGGGAGTTAAATAAAACAATAATGGGAGAGAGATAATTACAAACGGAGAAGTCAATTTGAGATTTAAACAACACACAAGCGGAGTAATGAAATAACGAACGAAAAAACTCTACATGAGATTTAAACAATACACAAAAAGTGTTGAATAAACAACAAACTAACAAATCTACTTGATTTTTATAAACAACAAACATTGGTGATGGTAGATAAACAAAATAATAACTCTACCGAGAGTAACAACACACACTAAAGGAGTGGGATAATGTCAAACAAAGAAGTCTATTCGAGATTTAAACAATACATGTATGAGTAAGAGTATCACAAACGAAGAACACTACTTAAGAGTTGAAGAACACACATAAGGAGGGATAAACAACAAATGTAAAATTCTACCGAGAGTTAAACAACACAATAAAGGAGTGGGATAATTACAAATGGAGAAGGCAACTTGAGATTTAAACAACACATGTGAGGAGTGGGATAATGTCAAACAAAGAAGTCTATTCGAGATTTAAACAATACATGTAAGGAGTAAGAGTATCACAAACTAAGAACACTACTTAAGAATTAAGAACACACATAAGGATTGGGATAAACAACAAATGTAAAAATTTACCGAGAGTTAAACAAAACAATAATGGGAGAGAGATAATTACAAACGGAGAAGTCAATTTGAGATTTAAACAACACAAGGAGTAATAAAATAACAACTAAGAACTCTACTTGAGGGTTAAACAAAACACAAAAGGTGTTGAATAAACAACAAACGAACAAATCTACTTGAGAGATATAAACAACAAACTTTGGAGATGGAAGTTAAACAAACGAATAACTCTACTCGAGAGTTAAACAACACACTAAAGGAGTGGGATAATGTCAAACAAAGAAGTCTATTCGAGATTTAAACAATACACAGAAGGAGTAAGAGTATCACAAACGAAGAACACTACTTAAGAGTTGAAGAACACACATAAGGAGTGGGATAAACAACAAATGTAAAATTTTACTCGAGGGTTAAACAACACAATGAAGGAGTGGGATAATTACAAACGGAGAAGGCAACTTGAGATTTAAACAATACACAGGAGGAGTGGGATAATGTCTAACAAAGAAGTCTATTCGAGATTTAAACAATACATGTATGAGTAAGAGTATCACAAACGAAGAACACTACTTGAGAATTAATCAACACACATATGGATTGGGATAAACAACAAGTATAAAATTTACCTGGAGTTAAATAAAACAATAATGGGAGAGAGATAATTACCAACGGAGAAGTCAATTTGAGATTTAAACAACACTCAAGCGGAGTAATAAAATAACAAACGAAGAACTCTACTTGAGGGTTAAACAAAACACAAAAGGTGTTGAATAAACAACAAACGAACAAATCTACTTGAGAGATATAAACAACAAACTTTGGAGATGGAAGATAAACAAACGAATAACTCTACTCGAGAGTTAAACAACACACTAAAGGAGTGGGATAATGTCAAACAAAGAAGTCTATTCGAGATTTAAACAATAAAGGTAATGATTAATATAATCACAAACAAAGAACACTACTGAAGAACAGAAGAACACACATAAGGAATGGGATAAACAACAAATGTAAAATTCTACTCGAGAGTTAAACAACACAATAAAGGAGTGGGATAATTACAAACGGAGTAGGAAATTTGAGAGTTAAACAACACACAGGAGGAGTGGGATAATGTCAAACAAAGAAGTCTATTCGAGATTTAAACACACATGTATGAGTAAGAGTATCACAAACGAAGAACACTACTTAAGAGTTAAGAACACACATAAGGAGGGATAAACAACAAATGTAAAAATTCTACTCCAGAGTTAAACAACACAATAAAGGAGTGGGATAATTACAAACGGAGTAGGAAATTTGAGGGTTAAACAACACACAGGAGGAGTGGGATAATGTCAAACAAAGAAGTCTATTCGAGATTTAAACAATACACAGAAGGAGTAAGAGTATCACAAACGAAGAACACTACTTAAGAGTTGAAGAACACACATAAGGAGTGGGATAAACAACAAATGTAAAATTCTACTCGAGAGTTAAACAACACAATAAAGGAGTGGGATAATTACAAACGGAGAAGGCAACTTGAGATTTAAACAACACACAGGAGGAGTGGGATAATGTCAAACAAAGAAGTCTATTCGAGATTTAAACAATACATGTATGAGTAAGAGTATCACAAACCAAGAACACTACTTGAGAATTAATCAACAAACATGGATTGGGATATACAACATGTATAAAATTCTACTCGGAAGTTAAATAAAACAATAATGGGGGAGAGATAATTACAAACGGAGAAGTCAATTTGAGATTTAAACAACGCACAAGCGGAGTAATAAAATAACGAATAAAGAACTCTACTTGAGAGTTAAACAAAACACAAAAGGTGTTGAATAAACAACAAACGAACAAATCTACTTGAGAGATATAAACAACAAACTTTGGAGATGGAAGATAAACAAACGAATAACTCTACTCGAGAGTTAAACAACACACTAAAGGAGTGGGATAATGTCAAACAAAGAAGTCTATTCGAGATTTAAACAATACATGTATGAGTAAGAGTATCACAAACGAAGAACACTACTTAAGAGTTGAAGAACACACATAAGGAGTGGGATAAACAACAAATGTAAAATTTACCGAGAGTTAAACAACACAATAAAGGAGTGGATAATTACAAACGGAGAAGGCAACTTGAGATTTAAACAACACGCGAGGAGTGGGATAATGTCAAACAAAGAAGTCTATTCGAGATTTAAACAATACATGTATGAGTAAGAGTATCACAAACGAAGAACACTACTTGAGAATTAATCAACACATATGGATTGGGATAAACAACAAGTATAAAATTCTACTAGGGAGTTAAATAAAACAATAAAGGGAGAGAGATAATTACAAACGGAGAAGTCAATTTGAGATTTAAACAACACTCAAGCGGAGTAATAAAATAACGAACGAAGAACTCTACTTGAGGGTTAAACAAAACACAAAAGGTGTTGAATAAACAACAAACAAACAAATCTACTTGAGAGATATAAACAACAAACTTTGGAGATGGAAGATAAAGAAACGAATAACTCTACTCGAGAGTTAAACAACACACTAAAGGAGTGGGATAATGTCAAACAAAGAAGTCTATTCGAGATTTAAACAATACACAGAAGGAGTAAGAGTATCACAAACGAAGAACACTACTTAAGAGTTGAAGAACACACATAAGGAGTGGGATAAACAACAAATGTAAAATTCTACTCGAGAGTTAAACAACACAATAAAGGAGTGGGATAATTACAAACGGAGAAGGCAACTTGAGATTTAAACAACACACAGGAGGAGTGGGATAATGTCTAACAAAGAAGTCTATTCGAGATTTAAACAATACATGTAAGGAGTAAGAGTATCACAAACGTAAGAACACTACTTGAGAATTAATCAACACATATGGATTGGGATAAACAACAAGTATAAATTCTACCGAGTTAAATAAAACAATAATGGGAGAGAGATAATTACAAACGGAGAAGTCAATTTGAGATTTAAACAACACTCAAGCGGAGTAATAAAATAACAAACGAAGAACTCTACTTGAGGGTTAAACAAAACACAAAAGGTGTTGAATAAACAACAAACGAACAAATCTACTTGAGAGATATAAACAATAAACTTTGGAGATGGAAGTTAAACAAACGAATAACTCTACTCGAGAGTTAAACAACACACTAAAGGAGTGGGATAATGTCAAACAAAGAAGTCTATTCGAGATTTAAACAATACATGTATGAGTAAGAGTATCACAAACGAAGAACACTACTTAAGAGTTGAAGAACGCACATAAGGAGTGGGATAAACAACAAATGTAAAATTTTACTCGAGGGTTAAACAACACAATGAAGGAGTGGGATAATTACAAACGGAGAAGGCAACTTGAGATTTAAACAATACACAGGAGGAGTGGGATAATGTCTAACAAAGAAGTCTATTCGAGATTTAAACAATACACAGAAGGAGTAAGAGTATCACAAACGAAGAACACTACTTGAGAATTAATCAACGCACATGTGGATTGGGATAAACAACAAGTATAATTTACCGAGAGTTAAATAAAACAATAATGGGAGAGAGATAATTACAAACGGAGAAGTCAATTTGAGATTTAAACAACACTCAAGCGGAGTAATAAAATAACGAACGAAGAACTCTACTTGAGGGTTAAACAAAACACAAAAGGTGTTAAATAAACAACAAACGAACAAATCTACTTGAGAGATATAAACAACAAACTTTGGAGATGGAAGATAAACAAACGAATAACTCTACTCGAGAGTTAAACAACACACTAAAGGAGTGGGATAATGTCAAACAAAGAAGTCTATTCGAGATTTAAGCAATACACAGAAGGAGTAAGAGTATCACAAATGAAGAACACTACTTAAGAGTTGAAGAACACACATAAGGAGTGGGATAAACAACAAATGTAAAATTCTACTCGAGAGTTAAACAACACAATAAAGGAGTGGGATAATTACGAACGGAGAAGGCAACTTGAGATTTAAACAACACATAGGAGGAGTGGGATAATGTAAAACAAAGAAGTCTATTCGAGATTTAAAAAATACACAGAAGGAGTAAGAGTATCACAAACGAAGAACACTACTCGAGACTTAATAAACCCACATATGGATTGGGATAAACAACAATTATGAAATTCAACACGGGAGTTAAAAAAAACACACATGGTAGAGAGATAAGTACAAACGGAGAAGTCAATTGAGATTTAAACAACACACAAGCGAGTAATAAAATAACAAACTAAGAACTCTACTTGAGAGTTAAACAAAACACAAAAGGTGTTGAATAAACAACAAACTAACAAATTACTGAGAGATATAAACAACAAACTTTGGAGATGGAAGATAAACAAACGAATAACTCTACTCGAGAGTTAAACAACACACTAAAGGAGTGGGATAATGTTAAACAAAGAAGTCTATTCGAGATTTAAATACACATGTATGTGTAAGAGTATCACAAACGAAGAACACTACTTAAGAGTTGAAGAACACACATAAGGAGTGGGATAAACAACAAATGTAAAATTCTACTCGAGAGTTAAACAACACAATAAAGGAGTGGGATAATTACAAACGGAGAAGGCAACTTGAGATTTAAACAACACACAGGAGGAGTGGGATAATGTCAAACAAAGAAGTCTATTCGAGATTTAAACAATACACAGAAGGAGTAAGAGTATCACAAACGAAGAACACTACTTGAGAATTAATCAACGCACATATGGATTGGTATAAACAACAAATGTAAAATTTACCGAGAGTTAAATAAAACAATAATGGGAGAGAGATAATTACAAACGGAGAAGTCAATTTGAGATTTAAACAACACACAAGCGGAGTAATAAAATAACGAACGAAGAACTCTACTTGAGAGTTAAACAAAACACAAAAGGTGTTGAATAAACAACAAACGAACAAATCTACTTGAGAGATATAAACAACAAACTTTGGAGATGGAAGATAAACAAACGAATAACTCTACTCGAGAGTTAAACAACACACTAAAGGAGTGGGATAATGTCAAACAAAGAAGTCTATTCGAGATTTAAACAATACATAGGAGTAAGAGTATCACAAACGAAGAACACTACTTAAGAGTTGAAGAACACACATAAGGAGTGGGATAAACAACAAATGTAAAATTCTACTCGAGAGTTAAACAACACAATAAAGGAGTGGGATAATTACAAACGGAGAAGGCAACTTGAGATTTAAACAACACATGTGAGGAGTGGGATAATAAAACAAAGAAGTCTATTCGAGATTTAAACAATACATGTAAGGAGTAAGAGTATCACAAACTAAGAACACTACTTGAGAATTAATCAACGCATATGGATTGGGATAAACAACAAGTATAAAATTCTACCGGAGTTAAATAAAACAATAATGGGAGAGATAATTACAACGGAGAAGTCAATTTGAGATTTAAACAACACACAAGCGAGTAATAAAATAACAAACTAAGAACTCTACTTGAGAGTTAAACAAAACACAAAAGGTGTTGAATAAACAACAAACGAACAAATCTACTTGAGAGATATAAACAACAAACTTTGGAGATGGAAGATAAACAAACGAATAACTCTACTCGAGAGTTAAACAACACACTAAAGAAGTGGGACAATGTCAAACAAAGAACTCTATTCGAGATGTAAACAATACACAGAAGGAGTAAGAGTATCACAAACGAAGAACACTACTTAAGAGTTGAAGAACACACATAAGGAGTGGGATAAACAACAAATGTAAAATTCTATTCGAGAGTTAAACAACACAATAAAGGAGTGGGATAATTACAAACGGAGAAGGCAACTTGAGATTTAAACAACACACAGGAGGAGTGGGATAATGTCTAACAAAGAAGTCTATTCGAGATTTAAACAATACACAGAAGGAGTAAGAGTATCACAAACGAAGAACACTACTTGAGAATTAATCAACGCACATATGGATTGGGATAAACAACAAATGTAAAATTCTACTCGAGAGTTAAACAAAACAATAATGGAGAGATAATTACAAACGGAGAAGTCAATTTGAGATTTAAACAACACATGAGGAGTAATAAAATAACTAACTAAGAACTCTACTTGAGAGTTAAACAAAACACAAAAAGGTGTCAATAAACAACAAATGTAACAAATCTACTTGAGAGATAAACAACAAACTTGGAGATGGAAGATAAACAAACTAATAACTCGAGAGTTAAACAACTCACTAAAGGAGTGGGATAATGTCAGACAAAGAAGTGTATTCGAGAATTTGAACAATACACAGAAGGAGTAAGAGTATCGCAAACGAAGAACACTACTTAAGAGTTAAAGAATACACATATGGAATGGGATAAACAACAAATGTAAAATTCTACTCGAGAGTTAAACAACACAATAAAGGAGAGGGATAATTACAAACGGAGAAAGCAATTTGAGATTTAAACAACACATGTGAGGAGTAATAAACTACTAAGAACTCTACTTGAGAGTTAAACAAAACACAAAAGAATAAACAACAAACTAACAAATCTACTGAGAGATATAAACAACAAACTTTGGAGATGAGAGTTAAACAACACACTAAAGGAGTGGGATAATGTCAAACAAAGAAGTCTATTCGAGATTTAAACAATACATGTATGAGTAAGAGTATCACAAACTAAGAACACTACTTAAGAGTTGAAGAACACACATAAGGAGTGGGATAAACAACAGATGTAAAATTTACCGAGAGTTAAACAACACAATAAAGGAGTGGAATAATTTCAAACGAAGAAGGCAATTTGAGATTTAAACAACACATGTGAGGAGGGATAATGTCAAACAAAGAAGTCTATTCGAGATTTAAACAATACATGTAAGGAGTAAGAGTATCACAAACGTAAGAACACTACTTGAGAATTAATCAACGCATATGGATTGGGATAAACAACAAGTATAAAATTCTACCTGGAGTTAACAAAACAATAATGGGAGAGAGATAATTACAAACGGAGAAGTCAATTTGAGATTTAAACAACACAAGCGGAGTAATAAAATAACTAACGTAAGAACTCTACTGAGAGTTAAACAAAACACAAAAGGTGTTGAATAAACAACAAACTAACAAATCTACTTGAGAGATATAAACAACAAACTTTGGAGATGGAAGATAAACAAACTAATAACTCTACCGAGAGTTAAACAACACACTAAAGGAGTGGGATAATGTCAAACAAAGAAGTCTATTCGAGATTTAAACAATACATGTAAGGAGTAAGAGTATCACAAACGTAAGAACACTACTTAAGAGTTGAAGAACACACATAAGGAGTGGGATAAACAACAAATGTAAAATTCTACCGAGAGTTAAACAACACAATAAAGGAGGGGATAATTACAAACGAGAAGCAAATTTGAGATTTAAACAACACATGTGAGGAGTGGGATAATGTCAAACAAAGAAGTCTATTCGAGATTTAAACAATACATGTATGAGTAAGAGTATCACAAACGAAGAACACTACTTGAGAATTAATCAACGCACATATGGATTGGGATAAACAACGAGTATAAAATTCTACTCTGGAGTTAAATAAAACAATATTGGGAGAGAGAGATAATTACAAACGGAGAAGTCAATTTGAGATTTAAACAACACTCAAGCGGAGTAATGAAATAACGAACGAAGAACTCTACTTGAGAGTTAAACAAAACACAAAAGGTGTTGAATAAACAACAAACGAACAAATCTACTTGAGAGATATAAACAACAAACTTTGGAGATGGAAGATAAACAAACGAATAACTCTACTCGAGAGTTAAACAACACACTAAAGGAGTGGGATAATGTCAAACAAAGAACTCTATTCGAGATTTAAACAATACACAGAAGGAGTAAGAGTATCACAAACAAAGAACACTACTTAAGAGTTGAAGAACACACATAAGGAATGGGATAAACAACAAATGTAAAATTCTACTCGAGAGTTAAACAACACAATAAAGGAGTGGGATAATTACAAACGGAGTAGGAAATTTGAGGGTTAAACAACACATCAAAGGCGTGGGATAATGTCAAACGAAGAAGTCTATTCGAGATTTAAACAATACATGTATGAGTAAGAGTATCACAAACTAAGAACACTACTTAAGAATTAATCAACACATATAAGGATTGGGATAAACAACAAATGTAAAATTCTACACGAGAGTTAAACAACACAATAAAGGAGAGAGATAATTACAAACGGAGAAGTCAATTTGAGATTTAAACAACACACATGAGGAGTAATAAAATAACAAACGAAGAACTCTACTTGAGAGTTAAACAAAACACAAAAGGTGTTTAATAAACAACAAACGAACAAATCTACTTGAGAGATATAAACAACTAACTTTGGAGATGGAAGATAAACGTAATAACTCTACCGAGAGTTAAAAAACACACTAAAGGAGTGGGATAATGTCAAACAAAGAAGTCTATTCGAGATTTAAACAATACATGTATGAGTAAGAGTATCACAAACGTAAGAACACTACTTAAGAGTTAAAGAACACACATAAGGAGTGGGATAAACAACAAATGTAAAATTCTACGCGAGAGTTAAACAACACAATAAAGGAGTGGGATAATTACAAACGGAGAAGGCAATTTGAGATTTAAACAACACATGTGAGGAGGGAGGGATAATGTCAAACAAAGAAGTCTATTCGAGATTTAAACAATACATGTAAGGAGTAAGAGTATCACAAACGAACAACACTACTTAAGAGTTGAAGAACACACATAAGGAGTGGGATAAACAACAAATGTAAAATTCTACCGAGAGTTAAACAACACAATAAAGGAGTGGATAATTACAAACGGAGAAGGCAACTTGAGATTTAAACAACACATGTGAGGAGTGGGATAATGTCAAACAAAGAAGTCTATTCGAGATTTAAACAATACATGTATGAGTAAGAGTATCACAAACTAAGAACACTACTTGAGAATTAATCAACACATATGGATTGGGATAAACAACAAGTATAAAATTCTACTCTGGAGTTAAATAAAACAATATTGACAGAGAGATATTTACAAACGGAGAAGTCAATTTGAGATTTAAACAACACTCAAGCGGTGTAATAAAATAACAAACGAAGAACTCTACTTGAGGGTTAAACAAAACACAAAAGGTGTTGAATAAACAACAAACGAACAAATCTACTTGAGAGATATAAACAACAAACTTTGGAGATGGAAGTTAAACAAACGAATAACTCTACTCGAGAGTTAAACAACACACTAAAGGAGTGGGATAATGTAAAACAAAGAAGTCTATTCGAGATTTAAAAAATACATAGAAGGAGTAAGAGTATCACAAACGAAGAACACTACTTAAGAGTTGAAGAACACACATAAGGAGTGGGATAAACAACAAATGTAAAATTCTACTCGAGAGTTAAACAACACAATAAAGGAGTGGGATAATTACAAACGGAGAAGGCAACTTGAGATTTAAACAACACACAGGAGGAGTGGGATAATGTCAAACAAAGAAGTCTATTGGAGATTTAAACAATTCAGTAAGAGTATCACAAACGAAGAACACTACTTGAGAATTAATCAACGCACATATGGATTGGGATAAACAACGAGTATAAAATTCTACTCTGGAGTTAAATAAAACAATATTGGGAGAGAGAGATAATTACAAACGGAGAAGTCAATTTGAGATTTAAACAACACACAAGCGGAGTAATGAAATAACGAACGAAGAACTCTACTTGAGAGTTAAACAAAACACAAAAGGTGTTGAATAAACAACAAACGAACAAATCTACTTGAGAGATATAAACAACAAACTTTGGAGATGGAAGATAAACAAACGAATAACTCTACTCGAGAGTTAAACAACACACTAAAGGAGTGGGATAATGTCAAACAAAGAAGTCTATTCGAGATTTAAACAATACACAGAAGGAGTAAGAGTATCACAAACGAAGAACACTACTTAAGAGTTGAAGAACACACATAAGGAGTGGGATAAACAACAAATGTAAAATTCTACTCGAGAGTTAAACAACACAATAAAGGAGTGGGATAATTACAAACGGAGAAGGCAATTTGAGATTTAAACAACACACAGGAGGAGTGGGATAATGTCAAACAAAGAAGTCTATTCGAGATTTAAACAATACACAGAAGGAGTAAGAGTATCACAAACGAAGAACACTACTTAAGAGTTGAAGAACACACATAAGGAGTGGGATAAACAACAAATGTAAAATTTACCGAGAGTTAAACAACACAATAAAGGAGTGGGATAATTACAAACGGAGAAGGCAATTTGAGATTTAAACAACACATGTGAGGAGGGGATAATGTCAAACAAAGAAGTCTATTCGAGATTTAAATACACATGTATGAGTAAGAGTATCACAAACGAAGAACACTACTTGAGAATTAATCAACACACATAAGGATTGGGATAAACAACAAATGTAAAATTCTACCGAGAGTTAAACAAAACAATAATGGAGAGAGATAATTACAAACGGAGAAGTCAATTTGAGATTTAAACAACACAAGCGAGGAGTAATAAAAACAACTAAGAACTCTACTTGAGAGTTAAACAAAACACAAAAGGTGTTGAATAAACAACAAACGTAACAAATCTACTTGAGAGATATAAACAACAAACTTTGGAGATGGAAGATAAACAAACTAATTCTACCGAGAGTTAAACAACACACTAAAGGAGTGGGATAATGTCAAACAAAGAAGTCTATTCGAGATTTAAACAATACATGTAAGGAGTAAGAGTATCACAAACTAAGAACACTACTTAAGAGTTGAAGAACACACATAAGGAGTGGATAAACAACAAATGTAAAATTTACCGAGAGTTAAACAACACAATAAAGGAGTGGGATAATTACAAACGGAGAAGGCAACTTGAGATTTAAACAACACATGTGAGGAGGGATAATGTCAAACAAAGAAGTCTATTCGAGATTTAAACAATACATGTAAGGAGTAAGAGTATCACAAACTAAGAACACTACTTAAGAATTAATCAACACATAAGGATTGGGATAAACAACAAATGTAAAATTCTACCGAGAGTTAAATAAAACAATAATGGAGAGATAATTACAAACGGAGAAGTCAATTTGAGATTTAAACAACACAAGCGAGTAATAAAATAACAAACTAAGAACTCTACTTGAGAGTTAAACAAAACACAAAAGGTGTTGAATAAACAACAAACTAACAAATTTACTTGAGAGATATAAACAACAAACTTGGAGATGGAAGATAAACAAACTAATAACTCTACGAGAGTTAAACAACACACTAAAGGAGTGGGATAATGTCAAACAAAGAAGTCTATTCGAGATTTAAACAATACATGTAAGGAGTAAGAGTATCACAAACTAAGAACACTACTTAAGAGTTGAAGAACACACATAAGGAGTGGGATAAACAACAAATGTAAAATTTACCGAGAGTTAAAACAACACAATAAAGGAGTGGATAATTACAAACGGAGAAGGCAATTTGAGATTTAAACAACACAGGAGTGGGATAATGTCAAACAAAGAAGTCTATTCGAGATTTAAAATACACATGTATGAGTAAGAGTATCACAAACGAAGAACACTACTTAAGAATTAATCAACACATAAGGATTGGGATAAACAACAAATGTAAAATTCTACCGAGAGTTAAACAACACAATAAAGGAGAGAGATAATTACAAACGGAGAAGTCAATTTGAGATTTAAACAACACATGTGAGGAGTAATAAAACAACTAAGAACTCTACTGAGAGTTAAACAAAACACAAAAGGTGTTGAATAAACAACAAATCTACTGAGAGATAAACAACAAACTTTGGAGATGGAAGATAAACAAAAATAACTCTACCGAGAGTTAAACAACACACTAAAGGAGTGGGATAATGTCAAACAAAGAAGTCTATTCGAGATTTAAACAATACATGTAAGGAGTAAGAGTATCACAAACTAAGAACACTACTTAAGAGTTGAAGAACACACATAAGGAGTGGGATAAACAACAAATGTAAAATTTACCGAGAGTTAAACAACACAATAAAGGAGTGGGATAATTACAAACGAGAAGGCAACTTGAGATTTAAACAACACATGTGAGGAGTGGGATAATGTCAAACAAAGAAGTCTATTCGAGATTTAAACAATACATGTATGAGTAAGAGTATCACAAACGAAGAACACTACTTGAGAATTAATCAACGACATATGGATTGGGATAAACAACAAGTATAAAATTCTACCGGGAGTTAAATAAAACAATAATGGGGGAGAGATAATTACAAACGGAGAAGTCAATTTGAGATTTAAACAACACACAAGCGAGTAATAAAATAACTAACGTAAGAACTCTACTGAGAGTTAAACAAAACACAAAAGGTGTTGAATAAACAACAAACGTAACAAATCTACTTGAGAGATATAAACAACAAACTTTGGAGATGGAAGATAAACAAACTAATAACTCTACCGAGAGTTAAACAACACACTAAAGGAGTGGGATAATGTCAAACAAAGAAGTCTATTCGAGATTTAAACAATACATGTATGAGTAAGAGTATCACAAACGAAGAACACTACTTAAGAGTTGAAGAACACACATAAGGAGTGGGATAAACAACAAATGTAAAATTTACCGAGAGTTAAACAACACAATAAAGGAGTGGGATAATTACAAACGGAGAAGGCAACTTGAGATTTAAACAACACATGTGAGGAGTGGGATAATGTCAAACAAAGAAGTCTATTCGAGATTTAAACAATACATGTATGAGTAAGAGTATCACAAACGAAGAACACTACTTGAGAATTAATCAACGACATATGGATTGGACAAAACAACAAGTATAAAATTCTACCAGAGTTAAATAAAACAATAATGGAGAGAGATAATTACAAACGGAGAAGTCAATTTGAGATTTAAACAACACACAAGCGGAGTAATAAAATAACAAACTAAGAACTCTACTGAGAGTTAAACAAAACACAAAAGGTGTTGAATAAACAACAAACGTAACAAATCTACTTGAGAGATATAAACAACAAACTTTGGAGATGGAAGATAAACAAACTAATAACTCTACCGAGAGTTAAACAACACACTAAAGGAGTGGGATAATGTCAAACAAAGAAGTCTATTCGAGATTTAAACAATACATGTATGAGTAAGAGTATCACAAACGTAAGAACACTACTTAAGAGTTGAAGAACACACATAAGGAGTGGGATAAACAACAAATGTAAAATTCTACCGAGAGTTAAACAACACAATAAAGGAGTGGGATAATTACAAACGGAGAAAGCAATTTGAGATTTAAACAACACATGTGAGGAGTGGGGATAATGTCAAACAAAGAAGTCTATTCGAGATTTAAACAATACATGTAAGGAGTAAGAGTATCACAAACTAAGAACACTACTTAAGAGTTGAAGAACAACACATAAGGAGTGGGATAAACAACAAATGTAAAATTTACCGAGAGTTAAACAACACAATAAAGGAGGAGGATAATTACAAACGGAGAAGGCAACTTGAGATTTAAACAACACATGTGAGGAGTGGGATAATGTCAAACAAAGAAGTCTATTCGAGATTTAAACAATACACAGGAGTAAGAGTATCACAAACTAAGAACACTACTTGAGAATTAATCAACACACATAAGGATTGGGATAAACAACAAATGTAAAATTCTACTAGAGAGTTAAACAACACAATAAAGGAGAGATAATTACAAACGGAGAAGTCAATTTGAGATTTAAACAACACAGGAGGAGTAATAAAATAACTAAGAACTCTACTTGAGAGTTAAACAAAACACAAAAGGTGTTGAATAAACAACAAACGTAACAAATTTACTTGAGAGATATAAACAACAAACTTTGGAGATGGAAGATAAACAAACTAATAACTCTACGAGAGTTAAACAACACACTAAAGGAGTGGGATAATGTCAAACAAAGAAGTCTATTCGAGATTTAAACAATACATGTAAGGAGTAAGAGTATCACAAACGTAAGAACACTACTTAAGAGTTGAAGAACACACATAAGGAGTGGGATAAACAACAAATGTAAAATTTACCGAGAGTTAAACAACACAATAAAGGAGTGGGATAATTACAAACGGAGAAGGCAACTTGAGATTTAAACAACACATGAGGAGGAGGATAATGTCAAACAAAGAAGTCTATTCGAGATTTAAACAATACATGTAAGGAGTAAGAGTATCACAAACGAAAAACACTACTTGAGAATTAATCAACACATATATGGATTGGGATAAACAACAAGTATAAAATTCTACTCGGGAGTTAAATAAAACAATAATGGGAGAGAGATAATTACAAACGGAGAAGTCAATTTGAGATTTAAACAACACACAAGCGGAGTAATAAAATAACAAACGAAGAACTCTACTTGAGAGTTAAACAAAACACAAAAGGTGTTGAATAAACAACAAACGAACAAATCTACTTGAGAGATATAAACAACAAACTTTGGAGATGGAAGATAAACAAACGAATAACTCTACTCGAGAGTTAAACAACACACTAAAGGAGTGGGATAATGTCAAACAAAGAAGTCTATTCGAGATTTAAACAATACACAGAAGGAGTAAGAGTATCACAAACGAAGAACACTACTTAAGAGTTGAAGAACACACATAAGGAGTGGGATAAACAACAAATGTAAAATTCTACTCGAGAGTTAAACAACACAATAAAGGAGTGGGATAATTACAAACGGAGAAGGCAACTTGAGATTTAAACAACACATGTGAGGAGTGGGATAATGTCAAACAAAGAAGTCTATTCGAGATTTAAACAATACATGTATGAGTAAGAGTATCACAAACGTAAGAACACTACTTGAGAATTAATCAACACATAAGGATTGGGATAAACAACAAGTGTAAAATTCTACCGGGAGTTAAATAAACAATAATGGGAGAGATAATTACAAACGGAGAAGTCAATTTGAGATTTAAACAACACACAAGCGAGTAATAAAATAAATAACTAATAACTCTAATTGAGTGTTAAACAAAACACAAAAGGTGTTGAATAAACAAAAAACGAACAAATCTACTTGAGAGATATAAACAACAAACTTTGGAGATTGAAGATAAACAAACTAATAAATCTACTCGAGAGTTAAACAACACACTAAAGGAGTGGGATAATGTCAAACAAAGAAGTCTATTCGAGATTTAAACAATACACAGAAGGAGTAAGAGTATCACAAACGAAGAACACTACTTAAGAGTTGAAGAACACACATAAGGAGTGGGATAAACAACAAATGTAAAATTTACCGAGAGTTAAACAACACAATAAAGGAGTGGGATAATTACAAACGGAGAAGGCAATTTGAGATTTAAACAACACACAGTAGGAGTGGGATAATGTCAAACAAAGAAGTCTATTCGAGATTTAAACAATACACAGAAGGAGTAAGAGTATCACAAACGAAGAACACTACTTAAGAATTGAAGAACACACATAAGGAGTGGGATAAACAACAAATGTAAAATTTACCGAGAGTTAAACAACACAATAAAGGAGAGAGATAATTACAAACGGAGAAGGCAATTTGAGATTTAAACAACACATGTGAGTAATAAAAAGAGAGGAGAGAAAAACAAATAAATAACTCTACCGAGAGTTAAACAACACACTAAAGGAGTGGGATAATGTCAAACAAAGAAGTCTATTCGAGATTTAAACAATACATGTATGAGTAAGAGTATCACAAACGAAGAACACTACTTAAGAGTTGAAGAACACACATAAGGAGTGGGATAAACAACAAATGTAAAATTTACCGAGAGTTAAACAACACAATAAAGGAGTGGATAATTACAAACGGAGAAGGCAACTTGAGATTTAAACAACACATGTGAGGAGTGGGATAATGTCAAACAAAGAAGTCTATTCGAGATTTAAACAATACATGTAAGGAGTAAGAGTATCACAAACAAGAACACTACTTGAGAATTAATCAACACATATGGATTGGGATAAACAACAAGTATAAAATTCTACCAGAGTTAAATAAAACAATAATGGGAGAGAGATAATTACAAACGGAGAAGACAATTTGAGATTTAAACAACACAAGCGAGTAATAAAATAACGAACTAAGAACTCTACTGAGAGTTAAACAAAACACAAAAGGTGTGAATAAACAACAAACTAACAAATCTACTTGAGATATAAACAACAAACTTTGGAGATGGAAGATAACAAAACTAATAACTCTACTGAGAGTTAAACAACACACTAAAGGAGTGGGATAATGTCAAACAAAGAAGTCTATTCGAGATTTAAACAATACATGTATGAGTAAGAGTATCACAAACGTAAGAACACTACTTAAGAGTTGAAGAACACACATAAGGAGTGGGATAAACAACAAATGTAAAATTCTACCGAGAGTTAAACACAATAACAAAAGGAGTGGGATAATTACAAACGGAGAAGGCAATTTGAGATTTAAACAACACATGAGGAGAGGAGGGATAATGTCAAACAAAGAAGTCTATTCGAGATTTAAACAATACATGTATGAGTAAGAGTATCACAAACGAAGAACACTACTTGAGAATTAAGAACACACATAAGGATTGGGATAAACAACAAATGTAAAATTCTACCGAGAGTTAAACAACACAATAAAGGAGAGAGATAATTACAAACGGAGAAGTCAATTTGAGATTTAAACAACACATAGGAGGAGTAATAAATAACAACTAAGAACTCTACTTGAGAGTTAAACAAAACACAAAAGGTGTTGAATAAACAACAAACTAACAAATCTACTTGAGATATAAACAACAAACTTTGGAGATGGAAGATAAACAAACTAATAACTCCGAGAGTTAAACAACACACTAAAGGAGTGGGATAATGTCAAACAAAGAAGTCTATTCGAGATTTAAACAATACATGTATGAGTAAGAGTATCACAAACGAAGAACACTACTTAAGAGTTGAAGAACACACATAAGGAGTGGGATAAACAACAACTGTAAAATTGAGATTTAAAGGAGTGGGATAATTACAAACGGAGAAGGCAATTTGAGATTTAAACAACACACAGGAGGAGTGGGATAATGACAAACGAAGAAGTCTATTCGAGATTTAAACAATACATTAAGGAGTAAGAGTATCACAAACGTAAGAACACTACTTGAGAATTAATCAACGCATATATGGATTGGGATAAACAACAAGTATAAAATTCTACCAGAGTTAAATAAAACAATAATGGGAGAGATAATTACAAACTGAGAAGTCAATTTGAGATTTAAACAACACAAGCGGAGTAATAAAATAACAAACTAAGAACTCTACTTGAGAGTTAAACAAACACAAAAAGGTGTTGAATAAACAACAAACGTAACAAATCTACTTGAGATATAAACAACAAACTTTGGAGATGGAAGATAAACAAACTAATAACTAATTTGAGATTTAAACAACACACAGGAGGAGTGGGATAATGTCAAACAAAGAAGTCTATTCGAGATTTAAACAATACACAGAAGGAGTAAGAGTATCACAAACTAAGAACACTACTTAAGAGTTGAAGAACACACATAAGGAGTGGGATAAACAACAAATGTAAAATTCTACTCGAGAGTTAAACAACACAATAAAGGAGTGGGATAATTACAAACGGAGAAGGCAACTTGAGATTTAAACAACACACATGAGGAGTGGGATAATGTCAAACAAAGAAGTCTATTCGAGATTTAAACAATACATGTATGAGTAAGAGTATCACAAACTAAGAACACTACTTGAGAATTAATCAACGACATATGGATTGGGATAAACAACAAGTATAAAATTCTACCTGGAGTTAAATAAAACAATAACTGGAGAGAGATAATTACAAACGGAGAAGTCAATTTGAGATTTAAACAACACAAGCGGAGTAATAAAATAACAAACAAGAACTCTACTTGAGAGTTAAACAAAACACACAAAAGGTGTTGAATAAACAACAAACTAACAAATCTACTTGAGAGATATAAACAACAAACTTTGGAGATGGAAGATAAACAAACTAATAACTCTACCGAGAGTTAAACAACACACTAAAGGAGTGGATAATGTCAAACAAAGAAGTCTATTCGAGATTTAAACAATACATGTAAGGAGTAAGAGTTTCACAAACGAAGAACACTACTTAAGAGTTGAAGAACACACATAAGGAGTGGGATAAACAACAAATGTAAAATTTACCGAGAGTTAAACAACACAATAAAGGAGTGGGATAATTACAAACGGAGAAGGCAATTTGAGATTTAAACAACACACAGGAGGAGGATAATGTCAAACAAAGAAGTCTATTCGAGATTTAAACAATACATGTAAGGAGTAAGAGTATCACAAACTTAGAACACTACTTAAGAGTTGAAGAACACACATAAGGAGTGGGATAAACAACAAATGTAAAATTTACCGAGAGTTAAACAACACAATAAAGGAGAGAGATAATTACAAACGGAGAAGGCAATTTGAGATTTAAACAACACAAGTGAGGAGTATAATGTCAACAAAGAAGTCTATTGAGAGTTAAACAAAACACAAAAGTGTTGAATAAAAAACAAACTAACAAATCTACTTCAGAGATATAAACAACACAATTTGGAGATGGAAGATAAACAAACGATAACTCTGAGAGTTAAACAACACACTAAAGTGGGGATAATGTCAAACAAAGAAGTCTATTCGAGATTTAAACAATACATGTATGAGTAAGAGTATCACAAACGAAGAACACTACTTAAGAGTTAAAGAACACACAAGGAGTGGGATAAACAACAAATGTAAAAATTTACCGAGAGTTAAACAACACAATAAAGGAGAGATAATTACAAACGGAGAAGTCAATTTGAGATTTAAACAACACATGTGAGGAGTAAAATAACAAACTAAGAACTCTACTTGAGAGTTAAACAAAACACAAAAGGTGTTGAATAAACAACAAACTAACAAATCTACTGAGAGATTAAAACAACAAACTTTGGAGATAAACAACAAATAACTCTACTCGAGAGTTAAACAACACACTAAAGAAGTGGGACAATGTCAAACAAAGAACTCTATTCGAGATGTAAACAATACACAGAAGGAGTAAGAGTATCACAAACTAAGAACACTACTTAAGAGTTGAAGAACACACATAAGGAGTGGGATAAACAACAAATGTAAAATTCTACTCCAGAGTTAAACAACACAATAAAGGAGTGGGATAATTACAAACGAGAAGGCAACTTGAGTTTTAAACATCACAGGAGGAGTGGGATAATGTCTAACAAAGAAGTCTATTCGAGATTTAAACAATACACAGAAGGAGTAAGAGTATCACAAACGAAGAACACTACTTGAGAATTAATCAACGCACATATGGATTGGGATAAACAACAAGTATAAAATTCTACTCGGGAGTTAAATAAAACAATAATGGGAGAGAGATAATTACCAACGGAGAAGTCAATTTGAGATTTAAACAACACACAAGCGAGTAATAAAATAACAAACTAAGAACTCTACTGAGAGTTAAACAAAACACAAAAGGTGTTGAATAAACAACAAACGTAACAAATCTACTTGAGATATAAACAACAAACTTTGGAGATGGAAGATAAACAAACTAATAACTCTACCGAGAGTTAAACAACACACTACAGGAGTGGGATAATGTCAAACAAAGAAGTCTATTCGAAATTTAAACAATACATGTATGAGTAAGAGTATCACAAACGAAGAACACTACTTAAGAGTTGAAGAACACACATAAGGAGTGGGATAAACAACAAATGTAAAATTCTACTCGAGAGTTAAACAACACAATAAAGGAGTGGGATAATTACAAACGGAGAAGGCAACTTGAGATTTAAACAACACATGTGAGGAGTGGGATAATGTCAAACAAAGAAGTCTATTCGAGATTTAAACAATACATGTATGAGTAAGAGTATCACAAACTAAGAACACTACTTGAGAATTAATCAACACATATGGATTGGGATAAACAACAAGTATAAAATTCTACCGGGAGTTAAATAAAACAATAATGGGAGAGAGATAATTACAAACGAGAAGTCAATTTGAGATTTAAACAACACAAGCGGAGTAATAAAATAACAAACTAAGAACTCTACTGAGAGTTAAACAAAACACAAAAGGTGTTGAATAAACAACAAACGTAACAAATCTACTTGAGAGATATAAACAACAAACTTTGGAGATGGAAGATAAACAAACTAATAACTCTACTGAGAGTTAAACAACACACTAAAGGAGTGGGATAATGTCAAACAAAGAAGTCTATTCGAGATTTAAACAATACATGTAAGGAGTAAGAGTATCACAAACGAAGAACACTACTTAAGAGTTGAAGAACACACATAAGAAGTGGGATAAACAACAAATGTAAAATTTACCGAGAGTTAAAACAACACAATAAAGGAGTGGGATAATTACAAACGGAGAAGGCAATTTGAGATTTAAACAACACACAGGAGGAGGATAATGTCAAACAAAGAAGTCTATTCGAGATTTAAACAATACATGTATGAGTAAGAGTATCACAAACGAAGAACACTACTTGAGAATTAAAGAACACACATAAGGATTTGGATAAACAACAAATGTAAAATTCTACCGAGAGTTAAACAACACAATAAAGGAGAGAGATAATTACAAACGGAGAAGTCAATTTGAGATTTAAACAACACATGTGAGGAGTAATAAAAACTAACGAAGAACTCTACTTGAGAGTTAAACAAAACACAAAATTTGTTGAATAAAAAACAAACTAACAAATCAACATGACAGAAATAAAAAACAAAAATTGTACATCGTAGATAAACAAACTAATAACTTACCGAGAGTTAAACAACACAATAAAGGAGTGGGATAATGTAAAACAAAGAAGTCTATTCGAGATTTAAAAAATACACACGAGTAAGAGTATCACAAACGAAGAACACTACTTAAGAGTTGAAGAACACACATAAGGAGTGGGATAAACAACAAATGTAAAATTCTACTCGAGAGTTAAACAACACAATAAAGGAGTGGGATAATTACAAACGGAGAAGGCAACTTGAGATTTAAACAACACACAGGAGGAGTGGGATAATGTCAAACAAAGAAGTCTATTCGAGATTTAAACAATACACAGAAGGAGTAAGAGTATCACAAACTAAGAACACTACTTGAGAATTAATCAACACACATATGGATTGGGATAAACAACAAGTATAAAATTCTACCAGAGTTAAATAAACAATAATGGGAGAGAGATAATTACAAACGAGAAGTCAATTTGAGATTTAAACAACACACAAGCGGAGTAATAAAATAACAACTAAGAACTCTACTGAGAGTTAAACAAAACACAAAAGGTGTTGAATAAACAACAAACGAACAAATCTACTTGAGAGATATAAACAACAAACTTTGGAGATGGAAGATAAACAAACGAATAACTCTACTCGAGAGTTAAACAACACACTAAAGGAGTGGGATAATGTCAAACAAAGAAGTCTATTCGAGATTTAAACAATAGACAGAAGGATTAAGAGTATCACAAACGAAGAACACTACTTAAGAGTTAAAGAACACACATAAGGAGTGGGATAAACAACAAATGTAAAATTCTACTGGAGAGTTAAACAACACAATAAAGGAGTGGGATAATTACAAACGGAGAAGGCAATTAGAGATTTAAACAACACATGTGAGGAGTGGGATTATGTCAAACAAAGAAGTCTATTCGAGATTTAAACAATACCCAGAATGTGTTAGAGTATCACTAACGAAGAACACTACTTTAGTGTTGAAGAACACACATAAGGAGGGATAAACAACAAATGTAAAATTCTACCGAGAGTTAAACAACACAATAAAGGAGTGGGATAATTACAAACGGAGAAGGCAACTTGAGATTTAAACAACACACTGAGGAGTGGGATAATGTCAAACAAAGAAGTCTATTCGAGATTTAAACAATACATGTATGAGTAAGAGTATCACAAACGTAAGAACACTACTTAAGAGTTGAAGAACACACATAAGGATTGGGATAAACAACAAATGTAAAATTCTACCGAGAGTTAAATAAACAACACAAAGGAGAGAGATAATTACAAACGGAGAAGGCAACTTGAGATTTAAACAACACATGTGAGGAGTGGATAATGTCAAACAAAGAAGTCTATTCGAGATTTAAACAATACATGTAAGGAGTAAGAGTATCACAAACGAAGAACACTACTTAAGAGTTAAGAAAACACATAAGGAGTGGGATAAACAACAAATGTAAAATTTACCGAGAGTTAAACAACACAATAAAGGAGTGATAATTACAAACGGAGAAGGCAACTTGAGATTTAAACAACACATGTGAGGAGGATAATGTCAAACAAAGAAGTCTATTCGAGATTTAAACAATACATGTATGAGTAAGAGTATCACAAACTAAGAACACTACTTAAGAGTTGAAGAACACATAAGGAGTGGATAAACAACAAATGTAAAATTCTACCGAGAGTTAAACAACACAATAAAGGAGTGGGATAATTACAAACGGAGAAGGCAACTTGAGATTTAAACAACACACAGTGAGGAGTGGGATAATGTCAAACAAAGAAGTCTATTCGAGATTTAAACAATACATGTAAGGAGTAAGAGTATCACAAACGTAAGAACACTACTTGAGAATTAATCAACACATAAGGATTGGGATAAACAACAAATGTAAAATTTACCGAGAGTTAAACAAAACAATAATGGGAGAGAGATAATTACAAACGGAGAAGTCAATTTGAGATTTAAACAACACATAAGGAGTAATAAAATAACAAACTAAGAACTCTACTGAGAGGTTAAACAAAACACAAAAAGGTGTTGAATAAACAACAAATGTAACAAATCTACTTGAGAGATATAAACAACAAATAAAGGAGATGGATAAACAACAAACTAATAACTCTCCGAGAGTTAAACAACACACTAAAGGGAGGGATAATGTCAAACAAAGAAGTCTATTCGAGATTTAAACAATACATGTAAGGAGTAAGAGTATCACAAACGAAGAACACTACTTAAGAGTTGAAGAACACACATAAGGAGTGGGATAAACAACAAATGTAAAATTTACCGAGAGTTAAACAACACAATAAAGGAGTGGATAATTACAAACGGAGAAGGCAACTTGAGATTTAAACAACACATGTGAGGAGTGGGATAATGTCAAACAAAGAAGTCTATTCGAGATTTAAACAATACATGTAAGGAGTAAGAGTATCACAAACGAAGAACACTACTTGAGAATTGATCAACGCACATAAGGATTGGGATAAACAACAAGTAAAAAATTAACCTCGGCGGCTAAATAAAACAATAATGGGAGAGAGAAAATTACAAACGGAGAAGTCAATTTGAGATTTAAACAACACACAAGCGGAGTAATAAAATAACGAACTAAGAAAACAACATTAGAGTTAAAAAAAAAACAAAATGTTTTTAATAAAAATCAAACTAACAAATATACTTGAGAGATATAAACTACATACTTTGTAGATGGAAGATAAACAAACTAATAACTCTAATCGAGAGTTAAACTACAAACTAAAGGAGTGGTATAATGTCAAACAAAGAAGTCTATTCGAGATTTAAACAATACATGTATGAGTAAGAGTATCACAAACTAAGAACACTACTTAAGAGTTGAAGAACACACATAAGGAGTGGGATAAACAACAAATGTAAAATTTACCGAGAGTTAAACAACACAATAAATGAGTGGGATAATTACAAACGGAGAAGGCAACTTGAGATTTAAACAACACATGTGAGGAGTGGGATAATGTCAAACAAAGAAGTCTATTCGAGATTTAAACAATACATGTATGAGTAAGAGTATCACAAACGAAGAACACTACTTAAGAGTTGAAGAACACACATAAGGAGTGGGATAAACAACAAATGTAAAATTTACCGAGAGTTAAACAACACAATAAAGGAGTGGGATAATTACAAACGAGAAGGCAATTTGAGATTTAAACAACACATGTGAGGAGGGATAATGTAAAACAAAGAAGTCTATTCGACATTTAAAAAATACATAGAAGGAGTAAGAGTATCACAAACGAAGAACACTACTTAAGAGTTGAAGAACACACATAAGGAGTGGGATAAACAACAAATGTAAAATTCTACTCGAGAGTTAAACAACACAATAAAGGAGTGGGATAATTACAAACGGAGAAGGCAACTTGAGATTTAAACAACACACAGGAGGAGTGGGATAATGTCAAACAAAGAACTCTATTCGAGATTTAAACATTACACAGAAGGAGTAAGAGTATCACAAACGAAGAACACTACTTGAGAATTAATCAACGCACATATGGATTGGGATAAACAACGAGTATAAAATTCTACTCTGGAGTTAAATAAAACAATATTGGGAGAGAGATAATTACAAACGGAGAAGTCAATTTGAGATTTAAACAACACTCAAGCGGAGTAATGAAATAACGAACGAAGAACTCTACTTGAGAGTTAAACAAAACACAAAAGGTGTTGAATAAACAACAAACGAACAAATCTACTTGAGAGATATAAACAACAAACTTTGGAGATGGAAGATAAACAAACGAATAACTCTACTCGAGAGTTAAACAACACACTAAAGAAGTGGGACAATGTCAAACAAAGAACTCTATTCGAGATGTAAACAATACACAGAAGGAGTAAGAGTATCACAAACGAAGAACACTACTTAAGAGTTGAAGAACACACATAAGGAGTGGGATAAACAACAAATGTAAAATTCTACTCCAGAGTTAAACAACACAATAAAGGAGTGGGATAATTACAAACGGAGTAGGAAATTAGAGGGTTAAATAACACACAGGAGGAGTGGGATAAAGTCAAACAAAGAAGTCTATTCGAGATTTAAACAATACACAGAAGGAGTAAGAGTATCACAAACGAAGAACACTACTTAAGAGTTGAAGAACACACATAAGGAGTGGGATAAACAACAAATGTAAAATTCTATTCGAGAGTTAAACAACACAATAAAGGAGTGGGATAATTACAAACGGAGAAGGCAACTTGAGATTTAAACAACACACAGGAGGAGTGGGATAATGTCTAACAAAGAAGTCTATTCGAGATTTAAACAATACATAGAAGGAGTAAGAGTATCACAAACGAAGAACACTACTTAAGAGTTGAAGAACACACATAAGGAGTGGGATAAACAACAAATGTAAAATTTACCGAGAGTTAAACAACACAATAAAGGAGAGATAATTACAAACGAGAAGGCAAATTTGAGATTTAAACAACACATGTGAGGAGGGATAATGTCAAACAAAGAAGTCTATTCGAGATTTAAACAATACATGTATGAGTAAGAGTATCACAAACGAAGAACACTACTTAAGAGTTGAAGAACACACATAAGGAGGGATAAACAACAAATGTAAAATTTACCGAGAGTTAAACAACACAATAAAGGAGTGGGATAATTACAAACGGAGAAGGCAACTTGAGATTTAAACAACACACAGGAGGAGTGGGATAATGTCTAACAAAGAAGTCTATTCGAGATTTAAACAATACATGTATGAGTAAGAGTATCACAAACGAAGAACACTACTTGAGAATTAATCAACACATAAGGATTGGGATAAACAACAAGTAAAAATTCTACCGAGAGTTAAACAAAACAATAAAGGAGAGATAATTACAAACGGAGAAGTCAATTTGAGATTTAAACAACACACAGGAGGAGTAATAAAATAACAAACTAAGAACTCTACTGAGAGTTAAACAAAACACAAAAGGTGTTGAATAAACAACAAATGTAACAAATCTACTGAGAGATATAAACAACAAACTTTGGAGATGGAAGATAAACAAACTAATAACTCTGAGAGTTAAACAACACACTAAAGAAGTGGGACAATGTCAAACAAAGAACTCTATTCGAGATGTAAACAATACACAGAAGGAGTAAGAGTATCACAAACTAAGAACACTACTTAAGAGTTGAAGAACACACATAAGGAGTGGGATAAACAACAAATGTAAAATTCTACCGAGAGTTAAACAACACAATAAAGGAGGGATAATTACAAACGGAGAAGGCAACTTGAGATTTAAACAACACATGTGAGGAGTGGGATAATGTCAAACAAAGAAGTCTATTCGAGATTTAAACAATACATGTATGAGTAAGAGTATCACAAACGTAAGAACACTACTTGAGAATTAATCAACACATAAGGAGTGGGATAAACAACTAGTATAAAATTCTACACGGGAGTTAAATAAAACAATAATGGGAGAGAGATAATTACAAACGGAGAAGTCAGTTTGAGATTTAAACAACACACAAGCGAGTAATAAAATAACTAACTAAGAACTCTACTGAGAGTTAAACAAAACACAAAAGGTGTTGAATAAACAACAAACGTAACAAATCTACTTGAGAGATATAAACAACAAACTTTGGAGATGGAAGATAAACAAACTAATAACTCTACCGAGAGTTAAACAACACTCTATAGGAGTGTGATAATGTCAAACAATGAAGTATATTCGAGATTTAAACAATACATAGTATGATTATGAATATCACAAACTAAGAACACTACCTAAGATTTGAAGAACACACATAAGGAGTGGGATAAACAACAAATGTAAAATTTACCGAGAGTTAAACAACACAATAAAGGAGTGGGATAATTACAAACGGAGAAGGCAATTTGAGATTTAAACAACACACAGGAGGAGTGGATAATGTCAAACAAAGAAGTCTATTCGAGATTTAAACAATACATGTATGAGTAAGAGTATCACAAACGAAGAACACTACTTAAGAGTTGAAGAACACACATAAGGAGTGGGATAAACAACAAATGTAAAATTTACCGAGAGTTAAACAACACAATAAAGTGGGATAATTACAAACGGAGAAGGCAATTTGAGATTTAAACAACACATGAGGAGGGATAATGTCAAACAAAGAAGTCTATTCGAGATTTAAACAATACATGTATGAGTAAGAGTATCACAAACTAAGAACACTACTTAAGAGTTGAAGAACACACATAAGGAGGGATAAACAACAAATGTAAAATTTACCGAGAGTTAAACAACACAATAAAGGAGAGGGATAATTACAAACGAGAAGGCAATTTGAGATTTAAACAACACATGTGAGGAGGGATAATGTCAAACAAAGAAGTCTATTCGAGATTTAAACAATACATGTAAGGAGTAAGAGTATCACAAACTAAGAACACTACTTAAGAGTTGAAGAACACACATAAGGAGTGGGATAAACAACAAATGTAAAAATTCTACCGAGAGTTAAACAACACAATAAAGGAGTGGATAATTACAAACGAGAAGGCAACTTGAGATTTAAACAACACATGTGAGGAGTGGGATAATGTCAAACAAAGAAGTCTATTCGAGATTTAAACAATACATGTAAGGAGTAAGAGTATCACAAACGTAAGAACACTACTTAAGAGTTGAAGAACACACATAAGGAGTGGGATAAACAACAAATGTAAAAATTTACCGAGAGTTAAACAACACAATAAAGGAGTGGATAATTACAAACGGAGAAGGCAACTTGAGATTTAAACAACACACTAAAGGAGTGGGATAATGTCAAACAAAGAAGTCTATTCGAGATTTAAACAATACACAGAAGGAGTAAGAGTATCACAAACGAAGAACACTACTTGAGAATTAATCAACGCACATATGGATTGGGATAAACAACAAATGTAAAATTCTACTCGAGAGTTAAACAACACAATAAAGGAGTGGGATAATTACAAACGGAGTAGGAAATTTGAGGGTTAAACAACACACAGTTGAAGTAATATAATAACAAACTAAGAACTCTACTTGAGTGTTAAACAAAAACACAAAAGGTGTTGAATAAACAACAAATGTAACAAATCTACTTGAGATATAAACAACAAACTTTGGAGATGGAAGATAAACAAAGAGAATAACTCTACTCGAGAGTTAAACAACACACTAAAGGAGTGGGATAATGTCAAACAAAGAAGTCTATTCGAGATTTAAACAATACACAGAAGGAGTAAGAGTATCACAAACGAAGAACACTACTTAAGAGTTGAAGAACACACATAAGGAGTGGGATAAACAACAAATGTAAAATTCTACTCGAGAGTTAAACAACACAATAAAGGAGTGGGATAATTACAAACGGAGAAGGCAACTTGAGATTTAAACAACACACAGGAGGAGTGGGATAATGTCAAACAAAGAAGTCTATTCGAGATTTAAACAATACATAGAAGGAGTAAGAGCATCACAAACGAAGAACACTACTTTAGAATTAATCAACACACATATGGATTGGGATAAATAACATGTATAAAATTCTACCGAGTTAAATAAAACAATAATGGGAGAGAGATAATTACAAACGAGAAGTCAATTTGAGATTTAAACAACACACAAGCGAGTAATAAAATAACTAACTAAGAACTCTACTGAGAGTTAAACAAAACACAAAAGGTGTTGAATAAACAACAAACCTAACAAATCTACTTGAGAGATATAAACAACAAACTTTGGAGATGGAAGATAACAAACTAATAACTCTACCGAGAGTTAAACAACACACTAAAGGAGTGGGATAATGTCAAACAAAGAAGTCTATTCGAGATTTAAACAATACATGTAAGGAGTAAGAGTATCACAAACTTAGAACACTACTTAAGAGTTGAAGAACACACATAAGGAGTGGGATAAACAACAAATGTAAAATTCTACCGAGAGTTAAACAACACAATAAAGGAGTGGGGATAATTACAAACGGAGAAGGCAATTGAGATTTAAACAACACATGAGGAGGGATAATGTCAAACAAAGAAGTCTATTCGAGATTTAAACAATACATGTAAGGAGTAAGAGTATCAGAAACGAAGAACACTACTTAAGAGTTGAAGAACACACATAAGGAGTGGATAAACAACAAATGTAAAATTTACCGAGAGTTAAAGAACACAATAACGGAGTGGGATAATTACAAACGGAGAAGGCAATTTGAGATTTAAACAACACACATGAGGAGTGGGATAATGTCAAACAAAGAAGTCTATTCGAGATTTAAACAATACAGAGAAGGAGTAAGAGTATCACAAACGAAGAACACTACTTAAGAGTTGAAGAACACACATAAGGAGTGGGATAAACAACAAATGTAAAATTTACCGAGAGTTAAACAACACAATAAAGGAGTGGGATAATTACAAACGGAGAAGGCAACTTGAGATTTAAACAACACATGTGAGGAGGGATAATGTCAACAAAGAAGTCTATTCGAGATTTAAACAATACATGTAAGGAGTAAGAGTATCACAAACGTAAGAACACTACTTGAGAATTAATCAACGACATAAGGATTGGGATAAACAACAAGTATAAAATTTACCGGGAGTTAAATAAAACAATAATGGGAGAGATAATTACAAACGGAGAAGTCAATTTGAGATTTAAACAACACACAAGCGGAGTAATAAAATAACAAACTAAGAACTCTACTGAGAGTTAAACAAAACACAAAAGGTGTTGAATAAACAACAAACGTAACAAATCTACTTGAGAGATATAAACAACAAACTTTGGAGATGGAAGATAAACAAACTAATAACTCTACTGAGAGTTAAACAACACACTAAAGGAGTGGGATAATGTCAAACAAAGAAGTCTATTCGAGATTTAAACAATACATGTATGAGTAAGAGTATCACAAACGAAGAACACTACTTAAGAGTTGAAGAACACACATAAGGAGTGGGATAAACAACAAATGTAAAATTCTACTCCAGAGTTAAACAACACAATAAAGGAGTGGGATAATTACAAACGGAGTAGGAAATTAGAGGGTTAAATAACACATGTGAGGAGTGGATAATGTCAAACAAAGAAGTCTATTCGAGATTTAAACAATACATGTATGAGTAAGAGTATCACAAACTAAGAACACTACTTAAGAGTTGAAGAACACACATAAGGAGGGGATAAACAACAAATGTAAAATTCTACCGAGAGTTAAACAACACAATAAAGGAGTGGATAATTACAAACGAGAAGGCAATTTGAGATTTAAACAACACACAGAGGAGTGGGATAATGTCAAACAAAGAAGTCTATTCGAGATTTAAACAATACATGTAAGGAGTAAGAGTATCACAAACGAAGAACACTACTTAAGAGTTGAAGAACACACATAAGGAGTGGGATAAACAACAAATGTAAAATTCTATTCGAGAGTTAAACAACACAATAAAGGAGTGGGATAATCACAAACGGAGAAGGTAACTTGAGATTTAAACAACACGTAGGAGGAGTGGGATAATGTCAAACAAAGAAGTCTATTCGAGATTTAAACATTACACAGAAGGAGTAAGAGTATCACAATCGAAGAACACTACTTAAGAGTTGAAGAACACACATAAGGAGTGGGATAAACAACAAATGTAAAATTCTACTCGAGAGTTAAACAACACAATAAAGGAGTGGGATAATTACAAACGGAGAAGGCAACTTGAGATTTAAACAACACATGTGAGGAGGGATAATGTCAAACAAAGAAGTCTATTCGAGATTTAAACAATACATGTATGAGTAAGAGTATCACAAACTAAGAACACTACTTGAGAATTAATCAACACATAAGGATTGGGATAAACAACAAATGTAAAATTCTACCAGAGTTAAACAACACAATAAAGGAGAGAGATAATTACAAACGGAGAAGTCAATTTGAGATTTAAACAACACATGTGAGGAGTAATAAAACAACGTAAGAACTACTGAGAGTTAAACAAAACACAAAAGGTGTTGAATAAACAACAAAACTAAATCTACTTGAGAGATAAACAACAAACTTTGGAGATGGAAGATAAACAAACTAATAACTCTACGAGAGTTAAACAACACACTAAAGGAGTGGGATAATGTCAAACAAAGAAGTCTATTCGAGATTTAAACAATACATGTAAGGAGTAAGAGTATCACAAACGAAGAACACTACTTAAGAGTTGAAGAACACACATAAGGAGTGGGATAAACAACAAATGTAAAATTTACCGAGAGTTAAACAACACAATAAAGGAGTGGGATAATTACAAACGGAGAAGGCAACTTGAGATTTAAACAACACATGTGAGGAGTGGGATAATGTCAAACAAAGAAGTCTATTCGAGATTTAAACAATACATGTAAGGAGTAAGAGTATCACAAACGAAGAACACTACTTGAGAATTAATCAACACATAAGGATTGGGATAAACAACAAGTATAAAATTTACCAGAGTTAAACAACACAATAATGGGAGAGAGATAATTACAAACGTAGAAGTAAAATTGAGATTTAAACAACACACAGGTGTAATAAAATAACAAACTAAGAACTCTACTTGAGAGTTAAACAAACACAAAAAAGGTGTTGAATAAACAACAAACGTAACAAATCTACTTGAGATATAAACAACAAACTTTGGAGATGGAAGATAAACAAACTAATAACTCTACTGAGAGTTAAACAACACACTAAAGGAGTGGGATAATGTCAAACAAAGAAGTCTATTCGAGATTTAAACAATACATGTAAGGAGTAAGAGTATCACAAACGAAGAACACTACTTAAGAGTTGAAGAACACATAAGGAGTGGGATAAACAACAAATGTAAAATTTACTCGAGAGTTAAACAACACAATAAAGGAGTGGGATAATTTCGAACGGAGAAGGCAACTTGAGATTTAAACAACACATGTGAGGAGTGGATAATGTCAAACAAAGAAGTCTATTCGAGATTTAAACAATACATGTATGAGTAAGAGTATCACAAACTAAGAACACTACTTAAGAGTTGAAGAACACACATAAGGAGGGATAAACAACAAATGTAAAATTCTACCGAGAGTTAAACAACACAATAAAGGAGTGGGCTAATTACAAACGCAGAAGGCAATTTGAGATTTAAACAACACATGTGAGGAGTGGATAATGTCAAACAAAGAAGTCTATTCGAGATTTAAACAATACATGTATGAGTAAGAGTATCACAAACTAAGAACACTACTTAAGAGTTGAAGAACACACATAAGGAGTGGATAAACAACAAATGTAAAATTCTACCGAGTGTTAAACAACATAATGAAGGAGTGGGATAATTACAAACGGAGAAGGCAACTTGAGATTTAAACAACACATGTGAGGAGTGGGATAATGTCAAACAAAGAAGTCTATTCGAGATTTAAACAATACATGTAAGGAGTAAGAGTATCACAAACGTAAGAACACTACTTGAGAATTAATCAACACATAAGGATTGGGATAAACAACAAGTATAAATTCTACCAGAGTTAAATAAACAATAATGGGAGAGAGATAATTACAAACGAGAAGTCAATTTGAGATTTAAACAACACAAGCGGAGTAATAAAATAACAAACAAGAACTCTACTTGAGAGTTAAACAAAACACAAAAGGTGTTGAATAAACAACAAACAAAGAAATCTACTTGAGAGATATAAACAACAAACTTTGGAGATGGAAGATAAACAAACGAATAACTCTACTCGAGAGTTAAACAACACACTAAAGGAGTGGGATAATGTCAAACAAAGAAGTCTATTCGAGATTTAAACAATACACAGAAGGAGTAAGAGTATCACAAACGAAGAACACTACTTAAGAGTTGAAGAACACACATAAGGAGTGGGATAAACAACAAATTTAAAATTCTACCGAGAGTTAAACAACTCAATAAAGGAGTTGGATAATTACAAACGGAGAAGGCAATTTGAGATTTAAACAACACATGTGAGGAGGGACAATGTCAAACAAAGAACTCTATTCGAGATGTAAACAATACACAGAAGGAGTAAGAGTATCACAAACTAAGAACACTACTTAAGAGTTGAAGAACACACATAAGGAGTGGGATAAACAACAAATGTAAAATTCTACTCGAGAGTTAAACAACACAATAAAGGAGTGGGATAATTACAAACGGAGAAGGCAATTTGAGATTTAAACAACACACAGGAGGAGTGGGATAATGTCAAACAAAGAAGTCTATTCGAGATTTAAACAATACACAGAAGGAGTAAGAGTATCACAAACGAAGAACACTACTTAAGAGTTGAAGAACACACATAAGGAGTGGGATAAACAACAAATGTAAAATTCTACTCGAGAGTTAAACAACACAATAAAGGAGTGGGATAATTACAAACGGAGAAGGCAACTTGAGATTTAAACAACACATGTGAGGAGGGATAATGTCAAACAAAGAAGTCTATTCGAGATTTAAACAATACATGTATGAGTAAGAGTATCACAAACGAAGAACACTACTTGAGAATTAATCAAACACATATGGATTGGGATAAACAACAAGTATAAATTCTACCGAGAGTTAAATAAAACAATAATGGGAGAGAGATAATTACAAACGAGAAGTCAATTTGAGATTTAAACAACACACAAGCGAGTAATAAAATAACAAACTAAGAACTCTACTGAGAGTTAAACAAAACACAAAAGGTGTTGAATAAACAACAAATGTAACAAATCTACTTGAGAGATATAAACAACAAACTTTGGAGATGGAAGATAAACAAACGAATAACTCTACCGAGAGTTAAACAACACACTAAAGGAGTGGGATAATGTCAAACAAAGAAGTCTATTCGAGATTCAAACAATACATGTAAGGAGTAAGAGTATCACAAACTAAGAACACTACTTAAGAGTTGAAGAACACACATAAGGAGTGGGATAAACAACAAATGTAAAATTTACCGAGAGTTAAAGAACACAATAAAGGAGTGGATAATTACAAACGGAGAAGGCAATTTGAGATTTAAACAACACACAGGAGGAGTGGATAATGTCAAACAAAGAAGTCTATTCGAGATTTAAACAATACATGTAAGGAGTAAGAGTATCACAAACTAAGAACACTACTGAGAATTAATCAACGCATATGGATTGGGATAAACAACAAGTATAAAATTTACCGAGTTAAATAAAACAATAATGGGAGAGAGATAATACAAACGGAGAAGTCAATTTGAGATTTAAACAACACACAAGCGAGTAATAAAATAACAACTAAGAACTCTACTGAGAGTTAAACAAAACACAAAAGGTGTTGAATAAACAACAAACGTAACAAATTCTACTGAGAGTTAAACAACACACTAAAGGAGTGGGATAATGTCAAACAAAGAAGTCTATTCGAGATTTAAACAATACATGTAAGGAGTAAGAGTATCACAAACGGAGAACACTACTTAAGAGTTAAGAACACACATAAAGAGTGGGATAAACAAGAAATGTAAAATTCTAATCGAGAGTTAAACAACACAATAAAGGAGTGGGATAATTACAAACGGAGAAGGCAATTTGAGATTTGAACAACACACAGGAGCAGGGGGATAATGTCAAACAAAGAAGTCTATTCGAGATTTAAACAATATACAGAAGGAGTAAGAGTATCACAAACGAAGAACACTACTTAAGAGTTGAAGAACACACATAAGGAGTGGGATAAACAACAAATGTAAAATTCTACTCGAGCGTTAAACAACACAATAAAGGAGTGGGATAATTACAAACGGAGAAGGCAACTTGAGATTTAAACAACACATGTGAGGAGGGATAATGTCAAACAAAGAAGTCTATTCGAGATTTAAACAATACATGTATGAGTAAGAGTATCACAAACTAAGAACACTACTTGAGAATTAATCAACACATAAGGATTGGGATAAACAACAAGTATAAAATTTACCGAGAGTTAAATAAAACAATAATGGGAGAGAGATAATTACAAACGAGAAGTCAATTTGAGATTTAAACAACACACAAGCGAGTAATAAAATAACAACTAAGAACTCTACTGAGAGTTAAACAAAACACAAAAGGTGTTGAATAAACAACAAACTAACAAATCTACTTGAGAGATATAAACAACAAACTTTGGAGATGGAAGATAAACAAACTAATAACTCTACCGAGAGTTAAACAACACACTAAAGGAGTGGGATAATGTCAAACAAAGAAGTCTATTCGAGATTTAAACAATACATGTAAGGAGTAAGAGTATCACAAACGAAGAACACTACTTAAGAGTTGAAGAACACACATAAGGAGTGGGATAAACAACAAATGTAAAATTTACCGAGAGTTAAACAACACAATAAAGGAGTGGGATAATTACAAACGAGAAGGCAATTTGAGATTTAAACAACACATGTGAGGAGTGGATAATGTCAAACAAAGAAGTCTATTCGAGATTTAAACAATACATGTATGAGTAAGAGTATCACAAACTAAGAACACTACTTAAGAGTTGAAGAACACACATAAGGAGTGGGATAAACAACAAATGTAAAATTTACCGAGAGTTAAACAACACAATAAAGGAGTGGGATAATTACAAACGGAGAAGGTAACTTGAGATTTAAACAACACATGTGAGGAGGGATAATGTCAAACAAAGAAGTCTATTCGAGATTTAAACAATACATGTATGAGTAAGAGTATCACAAACGAAGAACACTACTTAAGAGTTGAAGAACACACATAAGGAGTGGGATAAACAACAAATGTAAAATTCTACTCGAGCGTTAAACAACACAATAAAGGAGTGGGATAATTACAAACGGAGAAGGAAATTTGAGATTTAAACAACACATAGGAGGAGTGGGATAATGTCAAACAAAGAAGTCTATTCGAGATTTAAACAATACATGTAAGGAGTAAGAGTATCACAAACGTAAGAACACTACTGAGAATTAATCAACACATATGGATTGGGATAAACAACAAGTATAAATTCTACCGAGTTAAATAAAACAATAATGGGAGAGATAATTACAAACGAGAAGTCAATTTGAGATTTAAACAACACTCAAGCGAGTAATAAAATAACAAACTAAGAACTCTACTGAGAGTTAAACAAAACACAAAAGGTGTTGAATAAACAACAAACGTAACAAATCTACTTGAGATATAAACAACAAACTTTGGAGATGGAAGATAAACAAACTAATAACTCTACTGAGAGTTAAACAACACACTAAAGGGGTGGGATAACGTCAAACAAAGAAGTCTATTCGAGATTTAAACAATACATGTAAGGAGTAAGAGTATCACAAACGAAGAACACTACTTAAGAGTTGAAAGAACACACATAAGGAGTGGGATAAACAACAAATGTAAAATTCTACCGAGAGTTAAACAACACAATAAAGGAGTGGGATAATTACAAACGAGAAGGCAACTTGAGATTTAAACAACACACATGAGGAGTGGATAATGTCAAACAAAGAAGTCTATTCGAGATTTAAACAATACATGTATGAGTAAGAGTATCACAAACGTAAGAACACTACTTGAGAATTAATCAACACATATGGATTGGGATAAACAACAAGTATAAAATTCTACCGGGAGTTAAATAAAACAATAATGGGAGAGAGATAATTACAAACGAGAAGTCAATTTGAGATTTAAACAACACACAAGCGGAGTAATAAAATAACTAACTAAGAACTCTACTGAGAGTTAAACAAAACACAAAAGGTGTTGAATAAACAACAAACGAACAAATCTACTTGAGAGATATAAACAACAATATTTGGAGATGGAAGATAAACAAACTAATAACTCTACTCGAGAGTTAAACAACACACTAAAGGAGTGGGATAATGTCAAACAAAGAAGTCTATTCGAGATTTAAACAATACATGTAAGGAGTAAGAGTATCACAAACGAAGAACACCACTTAAGAGTTGAAAAACACACATAAGGAGTGGGATAAACAACAAATGTAAAATTTACCGAGAGTTAAACAACACAATAAAGGAGTGGGATAATTACAAACGGAGAAGGCAATTTGAGATTTAAACAACACATGTGAGGAGTGGGATAATGTCAAACAAAGAAGTCTATTCGAGATTTAAACAATACATGTAAGGAGTAAGAGTATCACAAACGAAGAACACTACTTAAGAGTTGAAGAACACACATAAGGAGTGGGAAAAACAACAAATGTAAAATTTACCGAGAGTTAAACAACACAATAAAGGAGTGGGATAATTACAAACGGAGAAGGCAACTTGAGATTTAAACAACACATGTGAGGAGTGGGATAATGTCAAACAAAGAAGTCTATTCGAGATTTAAACAATACATGTATGAGTAAGAGTATCACAAACGAAGAACACTACTTAAGAGTTGAAGAACACACATAAGGAGTGGGATAAACAACAAATGTAAAATTTACCGAGAGTTAAACAACACAATAAAGGAGTGGGATAATTACAAACGAGAAGGCAACTTGAGATTTAAACAACACATGTGAGGAGTGGGATAATGTCAAACAAAGAAGTCTATTCGAGATTTAAACAATACATGTAAGGAGTAAGAGTATCACAAACGAAGAACACTACTTGAGAATTAATCAACGACATATGGATTGGGATAAACAACAAGTATAAAATTTACCGAGTTAAATAAAAAAATAATGGGAGAGAGATAATTACAAACGGAGAAGTCAATTTGAGATTTAAACAACACACAAGCGAGTAATAAAATAACGAACTAAGAACTCTACTGAGAGTTAAACAAAACACAAAAGGTGTTGAATAAACAACAAACTAACAAATCTACTTGAGAGATATAAACAACAAACTTTGGAGATGGAAGATAAACAAACTAATAACTCTACCGAGAGTTAAACAACACACTAAAGGAGTGGGATAATGTCAAACAAAGAAGTCTATTCGAGATTTAAACAATACATGTAAGGAGTAAGAGTATCACAAACGAAGAACACTACTTAAGAGTTGAAGAACACATAAGGAGTGGGATAAACAACAAATGTAAAATTTACCGAGAGTTAAACAACACAATAAAGGAGTGGATAATTACAAACGGAGAAGGCAATTTGAGATTTAAACAACACATGTGAGGAGTGGGATAATGTCAAACAAAGAAGTCTATTCGAGATTTAAACAATACATGTATGAGTAAGAGTATCACAAACGAAGAACACTACTTGAGAATTAATCAAATATGGATCGGACAACAACAAGTAAAAAAATAAAATTCGACCAATAAAAACAAAACAAGGAGAGAGAGAGATACCTACCAAAGTCAATTTGAGATTGAGAAAACACAACACTCAGTAGAGTAAAAAATACAAAACGTAAGAACTTTACAGGGTTAAAAAAAAAACAAAAAAAGTGAATAAACAACAAAACCAAAAACATCTTTTTTTTTTTTTTCATAAATAGAGCATATATTAATAAAAGTAAAAGAGTACAAAGCGTAAAAGTAGAGATTACAATGGAACCCACAGGAGGGTTACAACGCGAAACAAGTGAAACAAACAAAGAAACAAAATAACATAACCCGGGATCAAGGTGATCCATGGTTGCAAATCAAGGGCCTCGTTAAAACCTGGGCCATGGAAAACCCAAGGGGAAAAACCCATGGTTGGAAAAGAGTGCTCGAAAAGAAGGCTATGAAACCTATAATAAGGTAAACTGACATGTCCCTCGTATGTGAGGTTTAATGACATCCAAAGGAGAAGTCTAAAACCTCTGATTCAACTTTGAGAGAGCATCAACTGTTGCTTTTCACGAAAAATATGAGACACCAAAATCCATGTCACGCATATGAGAGAGAGTCACAGCCAACGGTTGGAATTATGGGACCGAAAAGTACCATGAGAGCAAATTGCCACATAAGTAGAATTGCTTCAACCAAATCTTATTTCACTGTGTGAGCCACCAATGCCAATCATAACTGCAAGTAACTCAAGCCAAAGCATAAAGCGTACTCACTGATTTACAAAGCAACCCATCACGGCATTATTTGAATTCTAAAACCCCAAACAGAGAGGAGCCAGAGCAAGAGAACTTCCATCCGTAAGCATTTAATCCATCCCGGAGAGGGGATACCATCGACCTCAATGATATCTCGTGACTTAGGCGGCACCCTTGAATACGTAAAAGAATGAAGGACTTGTAAATCAACTGATTATTAGCCATAGAACCAAGAGGGTGGGAATTAGCCTCGCCACAAGACTCCAAATCAAGCAAAATAGAATGCTCGAAACAGAACACCATCAAATAAGCAACGACACAAGGCAGCCCAAAGCACCCAAATGCCTGCCACAAAGGCAAGACGCCACAAAGAGAGAATTGAGAGCTAAAATGTCACCCATGGCATATAATGTAAGTTTCCAAAACTAAAGCACCTCAAAAGGAACTCGAAAAGATCAAATAGAGTATGCCGATAGTCCGAGTGAATGGACAAGAGACCAAAGAAATGGTCTTGGCAATCCATAGCAAAGACAGCAAAAAACACACACCGGCGACCAACAAAACCAGAGCCTCAAGAAGCCAATAGTTGGAAGAACACCATAACAAATTTTCCAAATCGTGATAGAACGACGGTGGGACAAAAGGAGCCCATATTCAAGATCTCAAATAATCTTAAGGAAACGCGCACAAAGAGTGATAAAGCTTGTTGGTAGAAATTTAACTGTTTAGAGATTCACCCAGATACGTAGTATCGTAAACCAGATGGAGCTGATGATAGGAGAGAATGTCATGAAAATATTCGAAAAGCTACGGAACTCATTCAAAAGAAACCAACCAAATGAGTTCAATACTGTAAATAGGGAACTCAAGTGATGCCAAGATGAATAGAATACCACTGTCTGCAATATCAGAAGCAAGCCAATCATCAAGTAAACGAAGGAGAGCTTTGACACGCTAACTATCTAGACTGATTGAAGTGGGAAATACCCTA